>KQ995550.1:0-12449 GCA_001598015.1 Dorcoceras hygrometricum
CGCCGCCGCCGCCGTCGCCTCCACGCGCCGCCGCCGTCGCCGCCCCGTTGTCGCCGGAAACTTGTTTCCGGCCAACTTTTCGAGGAGAATCCGATCGTGCTGATCTCGTCAGGACTTCTAGTGCAGTCTGACGAAGGAGTCTCGGATCTGGTCGTGGACCGGATTGACGTAACTACAGCAATCTACCGAGAAGCGCCGGGTTCTTGAAACACCGGTTGGAGCCAGGCACAAGTGCCAGACAGGTAACTTGCTGAACACCCTATGTATGTTGATACATTATAGAATTGTTCTTCGTATTGATCGCATCCCGGTTAAATTTTATTGTTCTTCCGCTGCCTGCCGGGGTGCGGATCCGGATCCACAACAGAAATATATAAAGAGTAAACAAAAAACTGTTAAATAACTGAGATGCGCAGGATCTGATACCAATTGATAGGATCAATATGGATCAAAAAACATCCTTAGGAGTTCAGAAGGGGGGGTTGAATGAACTCCTAGAGATTTTAAATTTTCTAAACCTTAAAACAATTTTTACAAGCGCCTCGCTTAACTTAAATCTGTATTACCAGATTTAAGGTATCTCAGTCCCAAGTCAGATTTCTCGACTAAAAAATAATGTGCGGAATGAAGTCGATCAATCTGTGAACAGTGTAAATGTAAATACAATGCAGTAAAGTAAAAGTGCAAGGTCAAGAGATTTGTTTATGGAAGTTCGTGTCAGGCCTCGTGCTCATAACAGAGTAAAAACACACCAACACATGCGGAAGCTATTTAAAAAAGCGGGTAAAATTTTCGCTTTTGGCCTGACGAGTTAAAACAATATAGTTTAAAATAATGCAATACTCAAAATATATCCCAGTTTATAAAATCAACAAAACAACAAATGGCTACAAGCCATAACAAAACAGTATAGCATACAACCACAAGTATCAGACTCCAACTATCGGATACAGCCACGAAGCACAGGGCAACCCCCTGGCTAACTCAACTGATACATATAAATATGCTATACGCAACTGGGATACTCTAACCACCTCTTGGGGCACCACCAGCTGGATGAAAACCACGACCAGCTGTAAAACCTGGATTCCATGAAAACAACACAACAAGGAAAACAACCAAGCCCCAGAGTGACATGGGGTCAAACCCCAGTACGGAGAGCAACTATAAAACAGCAGTAAACCGTAAGAATAAAATGCAGATGCTATGCATGCAACAGGGACAACAGCCGAAGGCTACAACCAAGAAAGGGAGCCAAAGAACTCAATGCACAGCTCAACGGAAATCTTCAACAGAATGTGTGGCCACGGTGAGTGTAGGATATGTGGGTGCTACCCACTCACCTCTACTCGCCCACCCTTACCAGATGCATCAACAACCCAACCTATGAACTGTGGTAGCTAGCCAGTCGGCGCATAGGGGAAAATGAGAGTGCGGAATCACCGCTCGCCCTCGCATCCTGGTAAGAAAACAGAGAAACAACAACGAACAAAAGCTGCAATAGCTGAATGGAATGCGTGTATGCAACATGCTGAAACAGCAAACATATAACCATATGCAACACAACAATTACACACGGTAAGCATACACAGCTCTCACACAGAGCAACAACACCGCACGGCAATCCAAACACAGCCATCTCGCAATTTATCCAAGCCAGGTTCCACGCTGAATTACAAGCTCAAGATCCGTACCTCAATTCTGTGCAATAACTACCACAACAAGGACCCCGAGAGATCTGGTTAGGAACCTGCTGAACACACAACGTACAAGCATAAATCTCATGGGTCACAAGCACAAAACCCCCAAGCCAGGTTCCACGCTGAATTACAAGCTCAAGATCCGTACCTCAATTCTGTGCAATAACTACCACAACAAGGACCCCGAGAGATCTGGTTAGGAACCTGCTGAACACACAACGTACAAGCATAAATCTCATGGGTCACAAGCACAAAACCCACGGCTGGGAGTTACAACTCAAACCAGCAACTGATTCCAAAAATACCACTAACAGAAAGCTTAAACAAAGGCTAAGACTAAGATCACAACAACAATTCAAAGTTCTACCTCAACGACGCAACACACGGCCGAAGACAGCAACTTCGCGATCTCGCTCTAGACAACAACAGCCTCCAAGAATGGTATAGGATGGAAGAGCTTCTCGAGAGGAGTCCAATGCTACCTCAAACGCCCAAACAAACGGTCGGAAACGACGGGAATCACCAGATAAAATCAACGGTGAACAGTACTAGGGTTCGAGAAACAGAGGTCGACAATTGGGAGAATTTTACTAAGTATGGGATCTGGTATCTCAAATCGAAGACCAAGTCTTCCTTAAATAAATCTCGCGACTGCTGAAATCTGGTTAATAAGTCCACCGACCAAAACCAGCAGTTGCTCTACAACCATCGGCTGGTTCTCAAACCCAAAAGCTGGATTGTATAACACCCAAAAGTTGATACCATATGTTGCATCAAAATGTTGTGTTCCAACTTAATAAAACGGCGTCGCATAGCTGACGTCATCAAATCCGGTCGATAACCCTCGCGCAATACCAGCCGCAAGATATAGGAAACCAGATGCAAGCTACAGTAGAGTTGACCATCGTTGACATCTACTCTCAGCTGGACAACCAGCAGGCACACGCGAACAGATCCCACCAGCTGGTACCAGACGCAACACTCAAAACGGCGTCACACCAACTAATCAAAACGCTACCGTTTTGCCCTCAACAAACGAGATAAAGCAGCAGCTGGATACAAACATGCTACCAGCTTTCACTTAACACAACGCATCCATATTTCACTAAAACGACGGTGTTTAGGAATCTCGCGCTACCAAAACAAGCTACGACTGGATTTCACCAAATCGACCAGCTCTCACCACGAAACCAGATCTCACAACTCAAAAATACGAAAACTTCCAGAATTGCTTAAAATGAGAAATCTGACCCGAAAATACTAACCAAACTTCCAAACAGAGATCTAAACCACCAGAAATCTCTAAAATCCGATTAATTCCAACAAATAAATCTTAATTACATTTCAGGTCTCACATTTCTCCCCCACTAAAAAGGATTTCGTCCTCGAAATAGAACAAAAATTCTGAAAACGCAACACAGCTGCAAAATACAAAACAGGAATTCGCCTAACACCTGGCCAAGAGTTCAAGATTACTGAGCAAACAATTAACAACAACTAGGGAAGAAATACAACCAAAAGCTACAAACTACTGGAAATTTAGCTCAACAGCTACTCAAACAGATGCGGCCACTCGCGCTGCATCTTTTCTTCCAGCTCCCAAGTAGCTTCTTCCCTTCCATGTTTGCTCCATTGCACCATCACCAACGGAATGGTCTTATTCCTCAACTGTTTCTCTTTTCTGTCAAGGATCTGCAAGGGATATTCCTGATAGCTCAACGACTGATCTAGCTCCACCTCGTCAGTCCTAAGCACATGAGACGGATCTGGCTCATACTTCCTCAACATGGAAACATGAAAGACGTCATGAAGAGAAGACAACTCTAACGGCAACAACGGTCGATACGCTAAAGGGCCAATCCTCTCAACAATCTCATACGGTCCGACGTAACGAGCGGCTAACTTTCCCTTGCGTCCAAAGCGCATCACACTGCGAAACGGAGAAACTTTGAGAAATACACGATCACCAACCTGAAACTCAAGAGGTCGACGCCTCTTATTCGCATAACTGGTTTGGCGATCCTGGGCAGCTTTCATCTGTTGTCTAATAAGATCCACATGATCCTTCATTTGCTGCACAAAGTCAGGGGCAGATAGCTGCTTCTCCCCCACTTCTTCCCAACATACTGGCGATCTGCACTTCCTGCCATACAAAGCCTCAAACGGCGCCATACCAATCGTCACTTGGTAACTATTATTATAGGAAAACTCCACTAAAGACAATGCGTCTTGCCAGCTACCTTTGAAATCCAATACAACAGCTCGCAACATATCCTCCAACGTCTGGATAGTACGCTCAGATTGGCCATCTGTCTGGGGTGATACGCGGTGCTCATCGCCAATCTGGTACCCAAAGCTGTTTGCAAACTCTTCCAAAACCTGGAAGTAAACCTCGGATCTCGGTCAGAAATGATCGAAACAGGCACACCATGCAGTCTAACAACAAAATCAACGTACAGCTTCGCCATCTTCTTCAACGAGAAAGTCATCCCATAGGGAATGAAATGTGCAGACTTCGACAGTCAGTCTATAACCACCCAAATAGCATCACATCCTCTGCTGGAACGAGGCAGATGCGTCACGAAATCCATATATATGTGCTCCCAATTTAATTGGGGAACTTCTAAACTCTGAAACAGACCACCAGGTCTCATCCTTTCGGCCTTTACCATCTGACAGTTCAAACAACGAGCGACAAAACCAGCAACGTCACTCTTTAGGCCAGCCCACCAAAAGTGCGGCTTCAAAGCATGGTACATCTTCCGTGCACCAGGATGAACACTATGTCTGCTACAGTGCGCTTCCCGAAGGATCTCCTCCTTCAAATCAATCAAATTGGGCACAACAAACCTGCCCCGGAAACGCAAACAACCATCGGAAGAGACAGAGTAATCTTCAAGTTCTCCAGCCCTGACCTTTAACTTCAACTCGTGGATAGACGGATCAGTCCTCTGAGCTGCTCGAATACTCGAAACAATCTATGGCTCCACTTGGAACGATGAAACCACAACGCAATCCTCAGCCGGGTAGAATCTCCAACCCGTAGTGTTAAGATGCTCTTGATCCTTAGAGATGTACAACGACGCAAGCATCTCACTAGCCTTCCTGCTCAAAGCATTGGCTACTACGTTCGACTTCCCAGGTTGGTACTTGATCTCGCAATCAAAATCTTTTAGCAGCTCCATCCAAAGACGTTGTCTCATGTTCAGGTCAGGCTGCGAAAACAGATACTGCAAACTTTTGTGGTCGGAGTACACCATAAACTGCTCGCCATACAGGTAGTGACGCCAGATCTTCAACGCAAAGACCACCGCTGCTAACCCAAATCATGGACTGGATAACGAGTCTCGTGCGGTTTCAACTGCCGTGAGGCATACGCAATGACTCGACCATTCTGCATCAAAACACAACCCAATCCATTAAGAGAAGCGTCAGAACAAACAACGAAACCACCTGTTCCGGACGACAGAGCCAACACAGGCGCAGTAGTCAATTTCTCCTTAAGCAGTTGAAAAGCATTCTCGCACTGCTCAGTCCAAACAAAACGCTTGTCCTTCTGAGTCAATTGAGTCATCGGCTTTGCTATACTAGAGAATCCCTCAATTAAGCGACGATAATAGCCAGCCAGACCCAAGAAACTACGAATCTTGGAAACATTCCTGGGACGCTCCCAGTTCAGAACGGCATCAACCTTACTGGGATCCACAGAAATCCCCTCGACTGAAATCACATGTCCCATGAATATGACGCGATCCAATCAGAACTCGCACTTGGAGAACTTAGCATACAATTGCTGGTCTCTCAGCATCTGAAGGACAATTCGCAAATGCTCCTTGTGCTCCAAAGGAGTCTTCGAATATACTAAGATGTCGTCGATGAACACGATCACAAACTGATCAATAAACTCACAAAAAACTCGGTTCATCAAATCCATAAAGACTGCAGGGGCATTAGTTAGTCCGAACGGCATAACCAAAAACTCATAATGCCCGTACCTCGTACGAAAGGCAGTCTTCACGACATCTTGTTCTCTCACTCTCAGCTGATGGTACCCTGAACGCAATTCAATCTTTGAATACACCGCAGAACCTTGCAACTGATCAAACAGATCATCGATTCTCGGCAACGGGTACTTGTTCTTCACAGTCGCTTTGTTCAGTTGGCGAAAATCAATGCACATCCGCATTGAGCCATCCTTCTTCTTCACAAACAATATGGGCGCTCCCCATGGCGACATACTAGGTCGGATAAAACCTTTCTCCAGCAAATCATCTAACTGCACCTTGAGTTCTCTCAACTCCACAGGTGCCAGACGATAAAGGGCACGCGAAACCGGAGCTGTGCCAGGAACCAGCTCTATGCTGAAGTCAATCTCCCGCCTCGGAGGAAAACCAGGAATCTCCTCCGGAAACACATCAGAGAAATGTCGCACCACGGGAACGTCACTAAGCTGCACACGGGAAGAAGAAGACGCATCCAAAGCGTAGATCATAAAGCCAGCATTCCCTAAGGA
This sequence comes from Dorcoceras hygrometricum, assembly GCA_001598015.1. Taxonomy (NCBI): domain Eukaryota; kingdom Viridiplantae; phylum Streptophyta; class Magnoliopsida; order Lamiales; family Gesneriaceae; genus Dorcoceras; species Dorcoceras hygrometricum. Next base: position 6,214 of record KQ995550.1, read on the forward strand.
CAACAAGCTGAACATCTCCATCGCTGAGACTAAGGGAATATTCGATCTAGAATCCTGGCCATAGAAGTCCCACTTCTCGCCAGACAAAGGCCTAAAACGAACAATTCCATGAAAACAATCCACAGAGGCCCTATAGTTGGACAGCAAATCCATCCCAACTATGCAATCGAAATCCCACAGCATCAATCGGATCAAGTTCGCTAACAGGACATGCTCACCAAACCGCAACACACCATCTAACAACACCTCCTGGGAAACAGGCTCACACCACCAGGGGTAAAACAGGTTCCATGAAAACAATCCACAGAGGCCCTATAGTTGGACAGCAAATCCATCCCAACTATGCAATCGAAATCCCACAGCATCAATCGGATCAAGTTCGCTAACAGGACATGCTCACCAAACCGCAACACACCATCTAACAACACCTCCTGGGAGAACAGGCTCACACCACCAGGGGTAGAAACAGAAACGGAATCACGCAAAGAAATGGTACACAGACCATGCTCAACAACAAACGAATCAGAAATAAACGAATGCGATGCACCGGTGTCAAACAACACACGTGCAGGAAAATCAAAAACAAGGCAAGTACCTGCGATCACCCGACTCGGTGTCTCCTCGGCCTGCTCCCGAGTGATAGCGTTAACCTGAGCATGCTTGGGTCCAGAGAAGAAAGGCTGAGACGACTGTCCGAACCGCGACGGACCAGGCTGCTGAAACGGTCTAAACTGAGTCTCACCTAATCGGGGCTGCTGAAACTAAGGGGAACGACCCCTAGACTGACCTCCTCGACCCTGAGGCTGGGCCGCGGTCTGCTATGATCCAGCTGACGGACACACTCTAGCAAAATGCCCGTACTGACCACAAAGGTTGCAGGAGCCCTGCACACCAACACACTACGTAGACGGATGTTTTCCACCGCAAAAACCACAAAACTCAGCCCGAGAACCACTGCTACTCGAGCTGCCTGAACCAGAAGATCCAGAACCCGACTTCTTCTTGAACTGCTGACCGCGGGGTCGAAACCTATGACGGCCAGACTTGTTAGAGTAGATGCCCAACTAGCCAACTTGTGGCGTGTGGGTTTTATTGACTCTTGTGTATAACGATCTTTATATATGACATATACATTTTCTTTATGGCATTCTTTATTTTCATTATGATTATAATGTTAACAATTGTGTTGGATAAAGACCTAGAATGCACCATAGTGTATGTTAGATTTGATAGTGGATGTGATGACTATCATGAAACACATCTAATAGTCACTGTGCATTCTGAACACGTTCCTAGTCGATTGGGCCGTCAAAATGAGGATAAGGTCGCCCGAGCTTGAGACTAGCATCTGCGATGTGAAGTACCATGTTTCATTGGTAGGGAACATTGTGATGTTCTGAGCATGCAGATGGATAGTGACCTGGTGATCTATCGAACTACCCTCGTTCGGACTTTCCAAGTAGTTACCATTTGTAGAGTGGATAAGTCCGAGGTCTTTGTTGGTCCGAAAATAGGATCAAAAAGATAGCCAGCGCTGATTTGACAAACGGTAAGAATTTTGCGCTGCTGACGTGGACAGCTTTCCGGCATACATGACCCCCTCAATAATATGAGCCGGGCCATGTATACGGGTAGCATCGACGTACACCCATTGTTGATGGAAGGTAGGGTTAATTTAAACAATTTTAAATACCCTTTAGTTTATCGAATAAACTTTTATCTTGATATAAGTTTTAAATCAAATTTAAAACGAGGGATTTTATTTTGAAAAACATTTTGGTCTCATGCATATTTAAATCTAATTTAAAACATGCAAACATGCGGATTCAATTAAACTATATATCAACATATATAAAGTAAACATTGGGATGATCGATCGCGAGAGCTATGCGGTCCGTGGTGTTGGGGATCCGGATCCGCCCCCGGCGAGGCAGCGGAAGAACATAGAATAAACAGCCGGGAGACGATCAATACGAAATCAATAACAGTTATCGACACACCTAACACATTGGGCACAGCTCTCGATCACCCCAATCATGCAATTAATCTAATTAACATGCATAATTTAAATAATCTAATTATTTATCGTAAAATCATATTCTAATTACGAAATCGTATTTTATAATAAAATCGCATTTTGCCGATAAAACAAATTTTAATCAACAAAATCATATTTTATTACAAAATCACATTTCATAATTAAAATCACATTTTACTAATTTTAATTGTATCAAATTGGGTTTAAAAAAATTTTAGGCCCAAAAACTTAAAATTTCAAAATCGATCAAAATCGGGCCCGACATCGCATACCGGCCCGAAAACTTCACGGGCTGCCTGGGACAGGCCCGAACCAAACCCTAGAAGAAATCAGACCAGCCGTCACGACATTGCCGGAGCATCACCGGAGCGACGGCCGGCGACGGCGGTGCCGCCACCACGAAAAAACTCGCGGCGGCAGTGCGAGCACCATCACGCGAAGCAGCGCGCCTCAACGGCGCATCAGCGCTACACAGCGTCCGGCCAGCATCGCCCAGCGCGCGGCGTCATGGCGCAGCAGCATCGGCAGTGGTTGGCCAGCGTCACGCACGGAGCATCGCCGCACGTTTGCGTCGCGCAACCACTCGCGAGGAGCGGCGCAACCATCCGGCCAGCAAGCGCGCTGCGGCGCTCGACCAACCGCTCAGCAGTGCACGAGATGACGCGCACGTTCCCAGCCACCATGCGCGGCCAGCGCGCATGGTTTTCGCGCGCGCATGTGCGCGCGGCGGGTTGGAAAGGTCGCCGCCGCAAGCGGCGATGGCGTGGCCGGAATTTCGATTCCGATTTCGTCTCGATTCTGAAAAATTAAAAAATTAGATACAATTATGGCAATACATATTGATCAGATCCGGGAAACACTGGCTCTGATACCACTGTTGGGGATCCGGATCCGCCCCTCGGCTAGGCAGCGGAAGAACAATAGAAAGGGGCCGGGAGACGATCAATACGAAAACAAAAATTCATAATTGTCATACATAGGGCGTTTAAACGGATTACCTCGCTGGCACTTGTGCCTGGCTCCAACCGGTATTACAATAATCCGGCTCTTCTCGGTAGATTGCGGTAGATTATCGCCAATCCGGTCCACGACCAGATCCGAGACTCCTTCGTCAGGCTGCACTAGAAGCGCTGACGAGATCAGCACGAACGAATACTCCTCGAAAAACTAGGCCGGAACAATTTCCAGCGAAGCTCGTCGATAGGGCGTTTAAACGGATTACCTCGCTGGCACTTGTGCCTGGCTCCAACCGGTATTACAATAATCCGGCTCTTCTCGGTAGATTGCGGTAGATTATCGCCAATCCGGTCCACGACCAGATCCGAGACTCCTTCGTCAGGCTGCACTAGAAGCGCTGACGAGATCAGCACGAACGAATACTCCTCGAAAAACTAGGCCGGAACAATTTCCAGCGAAGCTCGTCGGCGGCGGCGGCGGCTCGTGGGACGGCGGCGGCGGCGGCTTGTGAGTGAGGAAGGGTGGCGGCCAAAATAGGTTTAGGGTTTAGAGTTTGCAATGTATTGATTAAGTCTAGTCTAATTCTACATTAAATAGAATTAAGAGATGGACTTGGACCGGCCCAACGGGCCCGGGTCCAACAATGAACATTCAGTTCATTTCCACCACCGAGACTTCATCGTAACTCCGATCGCCGATCAGATCGGACCGATCGACTCAGTTTCCAAAACTGAATAATATGATCTGAAAAACCATTTTTCAGAACCCCAGTGCAAAAAGACCGTTTTGCCCCTCAACAGTATCAAATCCCGGTTTGACCCCTGTTGACTTTTAGTAATTCGCACTTCCCAAAATCCTCTTCTCGTGCTCAACACATTGAGCTGAGTATCCGTGTGGGAATCTCGAACCCAGTACTTGTGTGACCCTCAATGGTTCAGGGATACAGCTAGCCGTGGGCCCACAACCATTGTGGCTCCGAAATCACAATTCCGGACCTGCCCAACGGATCATGGTAAAGCGTCTAGCAACATCGCCCCATGATCCCCTAGGTATCACTGATAGTGCCTGCAAGAACCAGTCGGTCGTGGTTAGCGTACAGTACGGTCCTTTCAATCCATATATCCCGATCAGATCAATGAGCTTCCTCTGGTTGCTTGTCGGTACTTTAAAACTTATCCTCGAAGAACTGCAAACTTGCACCAGTAATTATATCCCTTTTTCTTGGGATATAACAATCCGTTTTGATTCAGTCTTCCATTGGACTGAGATTCCTATGATGAAATGATTATAGTTGCGCTCTGTGATCTGATCTGCACTTGACCACTGCGCTTGTACTCTGATGTACACTTGAACACTGCACTTGATCTGCACTTGAACTCACTTGATCTGCACTTGAACAGTTCTGCACTGCACTGAATCTCACTGCACTTGACCCCTGAGCTGCTCTTGCACCAAGCTGGTGAACCAGTTTGATGTTCCCTTCCATCTGGATCTTTTCTGATGTACCATCTCGGGCGTCTCCTCACTGTTATAGCGTAGATATCTTCAACTAGACCAGCTTAGGCGTCCACTCACTGTTCCAGTTTGGATATCTTCTTGTATTCTCCAGACTAGCTACTGCACATCGCATGTTAACCGTTAGTAGAATACTAACATTGATGGTCCCTGGAAATAGGATCACTAAGCAAATAGGAGTTCAGAAGGGGGGCTTTGAATGAACTCCTTCGATTTTTCTTATTTCAAAGTTCTTTTAAAATGTTTGGTTCTCAGTTATAAGCAAACTTCTCAGCCAGCAAAATATGTGCGGAAATAGGCCGATTGGTTTGTGAACAAAGAACTAAGCACAACACAAAATAAATGCGTAAATAAGAGATTGAGTCGAGAGTTTGTTTCTGGAAGTTCGGATATGAATATCCTACGTCTCCCCTTCTTCCTCCTCGGAAGGTAGCACTAAAAGACTTTGATGCGTGTAGCCTTTCTACAAACACCCGCTCCTGTAACCCGCAGCTACAAGAACTCTTAGCGCTTTACAACACAACTTGAAACAGACTTCGCTGCTGGTTTACAATGTTTTCAACGTTTTACGAACTTCTTAAAAGACAGTTCGTTTACAGACTCTATCAAATATATCAATGAGAACACGAAGCTAGAGACTGTAAATTGACTCGAAAGTTTATCTAATGAAGATCAAAACGAATTGTTCTTCGAGTCTTGAGCTTTTTGAAATATCAACGAAGAGAAAGCTCTGTTTCAATTTTGGCAGCGTTATAGCAATAGATAGAATAGCGATTGTTTTGTTCTTTAAAGCCGCTGCTTATATTTATAGGCTTCGACTGCAACGGTAACATTAAATCCTCCAAAGGAAATAAATCCCGTTTGAATTACTGCCAAAATAGTACACCGTAATCTCTGCTCCACTGCAAGGTCAAACGCTCATCCACAGAGCCAATTTGTCTTCTTTCCATTTCTGTGCAAGCATAGAGAAACGGCCACTGTACACTGTACTATTCACCCAAAATAGTACCTACCTTGTTTCCTTCATTTCAGGCAACTGTACGATCCAATAAATCTTTTCCATATAAGCAAACGATCGTATTTCAAATACTTAGAGCTTGCGCCTGAAATTACTTTGAACATCAGCACTTATATTCACCTTCGTTGAAAGCTTTGACTGGAAAAACGCTTAGAAGAATTCATCTGCTGAAATGCATACGCGTTTTTCCATCTGCTGATTTCTTTAGCAGTAAAACGATGTCGTGTCAACTTATTTAAGCGACACCGTTTAGCTATCTTTGTAAAGCATCTGCTGGACAACAACATGTAGCGCATCTGCTGAAATAATACTTCTGCTGAAAACTCTAAGCCAATACGCTGTCGTTCCAACTTAATCAAACGCTGTCGTATAGCTTCTTCAACAAAGAGACTAAGCAACTGCTGAACTACTTCAACAAAGTATCTGCTGAAATCTTCTTCTGCTGAAACGAAACAGTGCTTCCCACGACGTCGTTCCAACTTATCAAAACGCTGTCGTTTACACTTCTTAGCAAAACACGATAGAACTCAAATCGAATACCATCTGCTGAATCTTCACAAATAACTGCTGTAGCTCTTCAAGAAGGTATCTGCTGAACTGTAACTGTTCATACCAACGACGTCGTTCCACCTTATCAAGACGCCGTCGTTTAGCACTCCTCCAACTAATCAACTGCTGATCTCTTCATGAAAACTCCAACTGATAAAA
>KQ995552.1:4424-17403 GCA_001598015.1 Dorcoceras hygrometricum
ATCACTGATAGTGCCTGCAAGAACCAGTTGGTCGTGTTTAGCGTACAGTACGGTCCTTTCAATCCATATATCCCGATCAGATCAACGACCATTGGTAAATCGAGAGTCGCTATAGATCCGATAGCTATGCGTACATCTTGGAGATCGAATAGTGACATCGCGAGTGTAAGCGTCTAGCAACATCGCCCCATGATCCCCTAGGTATCACTGATAGTGCCTGCAAGAACCAGTTGGTCGTGTTTAGCGTACAGTACGGTCCTTTCAATCCATATATCCCGATCAGATCAACGACCATTGGTAAATCGAGAGTCGCTATAGATCCGATAGCTATGCGTACATCTTGGAGATCGAATAGTGACATCGCGAGTGTAACTAGGTAAACCCATTTACCTAAAACACTTCTAGTACTCTGGCCAGAGATTTATACACTATTATCCCCTCAGATAGCATAGGATATCCACGCATGTCTGCGACAGGTGAATCCTCGACAACGATGCATCGACTCCTACATGCATCGGGATCTCACCCAATCCCGCCGCCTAATGACCCCAAGTGAGTCGGCAAACGAGTCAAAGTGATACGCCTATCATGTAGAGTCTCAATGACGTTTCGAGTCGTGAGGACTAATCAGTACAACCAAGACCTCGGACTTATCCACTCGACAAATAATAACCACTTGGAAAGTCCGAACGATAGTAGTTCGATAGATCACCAGGTCACTATCTATCTGCATGCTCAGAACATCACAATGTTCCCTACCAATGAAACATGGTACTTCGCATCGCAGATACTAGTCTCAAGCTCGGGCGGCCTTATCCTCATTTTGACGGTCCAATCAACTAGGAACTGATTCAAAATACACAGTGACTATTAGATGTGTTTCATGATAGCCGTCATACCCACTATCACATCTAACATACACTATAATGCATTCTAGGTCTTTACTCAACGTAATTTTTAATCATCATACAACACAATGAAAGTAAAGAATGCCATAAGAAAATGCAAATATCATATATAAAGACTGTCATATACAAGAGTCTATAAACCCACACGCCACAAGTTGGCTAGTCGGGCATCTACTCTAACAAAAACAGATTTGGAATACAAGAATTTCAGATGTCGATTACAAAATTTGATATTACAACTAATGGAACTCTATATGAATTCTCTATTGTTGTAATGGATCTTAATACAGTTTGACAGAAGATCAAAAACAACAACAGCTGGCTGTGCGGAAATGCTGGCCTTTGACAAACACACACAGCCCCCAAATCTGATTCAGCTCGCACCACCCGTCTGCCCCTGAGCTGCCTCACCTGCATTGGGAAAACTAGTGAGCCTAGGGGCTCAACAAGTAAAACTGAGGATAACAAGATCACATAATGCAGGCAAACTGAAACGTAATACACAAATAAAGGAAGTCATCTGAACTCAAATCTTGCTACTGAAAATACAGATCGGAACATCAGATCTGAATCGCTTTACTCTGTGACTCATGGCCTTGAGGCTCTCTCGTGGTCCTGATGCATGAAGCACGTTATCTGAATCAGTAACTCTCTGTGAAGGGATTACAGTAATTCCATAAACCTTTCCCTTTTAACGAAGGGATTATAGTCATACCGTAATCCTGTCCCTTCCTGAATTACCGGGTCCTCTATGCCATAAGTCCTTAAAACTGAAACTTTACTTCCTTTAATTTAAAACAGCTTTTATACATAGCTCTTGATCAAAGATCGATCTATGAAAACTGGATGATTCCCTGCTATGAAACTCATTTTTATCTTTAAAAACAACTTTATTGAGTGCACAGCTGGGCTACGAGCTGAGGATAGCAAAACCAGCTCGGAGGGAAACTATTTAGGAAGGCAAACTGATTTGACTAAAGAAAAAAGGTCTCAAGCGTAAATAACAGCTCTGGCTACATAAAACAGATCTCAGGTGTGAAACGAATCACAGGTGTGAAGAACAGCTTTGGTTAACGAAAGTATCTTACGAATTAGACAAACAAATTTGGTTTAAAGGAAACAGCTTATACAAAATAAAATGGTAATATAAGCTTCATAAGAGGATTCAGCTTTGGAAGGTCACTCAGCTTTGAGAAACCCAATCAGTATAGCAACGAATCACGCAGATCGACGAAAGACATATGCCAGATCTGCTTAGAGCAAAGGTACTGCTCCAGCTCAGACAGTCCCTAAATAGACCAGCTCGACTTATTCGACCAGAATATAATCCCGATCAACCCTCGCCTATCTATTTAGAGTCAATGTCCAGAACCTTTACAGCATGTGGAAAAACAAGAAACTTCTCTTGGATTATCTTATCTAGAATCTGTACAACTCAATATCTTGAAAATACAACTGCTTGATAAAATAACTGATGAGTTTTCGCAAAACTTGAAACATCAAAGCAGTGAATCCTTAGCTTAAACTTGAACATAAACTGAACTGAACTGAAACACGCTACAGGCAAGCATACAACAGAAAACAACAAAGCAATATATGTTTTCCAGATGCAGCAATAATCAATTTTACTTGCCTGAACTGAGGAGCGCAACGAGCATATGGTCTTTGCTGGAAATCTTCTCAAGCACCCTCGACGAGCTCTTGTATATTGTGAGAGAGAATGAAAGATTTTCTTGTAACACAAAATGAATTCAAACGCACGCAAAATCATATATGTGGGAGTAATGATTTGTAGTAGGTAGAAGTACAATGATTAGAACCTTCCTACTACTATTTTAATTTGTAAGCTTGTTTCTCATTTTATAAAAATAGATCTCCAAATCGAAATCATTTATTTAAAGAAAACTTCTCCAGCTCGGATTGTGCTTGGGTCAAAATCATTCTAGAACCATCTGGCCGTGCTTCTAAGCTGGAAGAAAAGAAAGAAATAAGCTAGATTACTGGAACTAGCTTGAACTGAAATCTGGAAGCTCAAATCTCAAAACAAACCTTAAAATAGAAAGGCTAAACAATTGTGGTCCTATGGATTTTGGGACGCTACAACTCTACCCTCCTTACTGAAATTTTGTCCTCGAAATTTACTTACCAAACAGATCTGGGTAGAGGCTACGCATATCCTCTTCTGTCTCCAAAGTTGCTTCCCACTCAGATTGGTTAGACCACTGAACTTTAACCATCGCGATGCTATGCTTTCTTAACTTTCTATTCTCTCTATGAAGAATCCATTCTGGTCTTTCTTCATAACTCAGATCTGGTGCAAGCTGGATTGGTTCATAGCTCAAAAGATGCGATAGGTTAGGAACATATTTCCTCAAAGCTTATACATGGAAAACGTTATGCACTGAGGACAGATGTGGGGGTAATTCTAGTCTGTAAGTCAGCGTTCCTACATTGTCCAAAATCTCGTATGCACCAATGAACCTTGGGCTGAGCTTACCCTTCTTCCCAAATCTCATTACGCCTTTCATTTGTGCAACTTAAAATACATGATCTCCAGCTTCGAAACTCTGTTCGCGGCGTCTGTTATCAGCATAGCTTTTTTTCCTGCTCTGAGCTATTCTCAATCGTTCTCTTACATTCTTAATAGCTTCAGCGGTCTAATCTACCAAATCTGGTCCCAAACCAGATCGCTCTCCTATCTCGTCCCAATGAATGGGTGTCCTACATTTCCTGCCATATAGAGCTTCGTAAGGGGCCATCTGAACTGATGCTTGGAAGCTATTATTGTACGTAAATTCTACTAAGGGTAGCTTCAAATCCCAGCTCTCTGAAAAATCTATGATGCAAGCTCTTAGTAGATCTTCAAGTATCTGAATTACCCTTTCTGATTGACCATCTGTCTGGGGTGAAAGGTTGTGCTAAAGGTTAACTTAGTACCTAAAGCTCTGTGTCGACTCTTCCAGAAAGCTGACGTAAACCTTGGATATCGGTCAGATACAATCATTAGTACCTAAAGCTCTGTGTCGACTCTTCCAGAAAGCTGACGTAAACCTTGGATATCGGTCAGATACAATCAAAACTGGAATACCATGAAGTCATACTATTTCTCTTATATACAGCTCAGCATATTTGCTCACATCGTAAGTTGTCTTGACTGGTAAGAAGTGAGAAGATTTGGTGAGTCGGTCCACTATAACCCAAATAGAATTATATCCTTGAACAGTTCTGGGTAAACCAACTACAAAATCCATTGAAATATTCTCCCACTTCCATCTGGTATCGGTAGAGGCTTTAGCATCACAGCTGGTCTCTGATGCTCAGCTTTGACCAGCTGGCAGGTTAGGCATTCTGAGACAAATCTAGCAATATCGCGTTTCATGCCTGACCACCAATACACCTTCTGAAGATCTTTATACATCTTGGTACTCCCTGGGTGTACTGAGTACGGGGCTGTATGAGTTTGTTTCATGAGATCAGATCTCAAGTTGTCCACGTTAGGAACCCATAATCTGCATTGATATCTAACAACTCCTCCAATTGAGGTATAGAGATTTCCTCCTCTTTCTCCCTCTTGTTTCACCCACTTCTTCAACTGTTCATCTCTCAGCTGACCCTCTCTAATCTTGTCTATTAACGAAGACTGGATTGTGAGAACAGCTAGGGCTACAATATGGTGACGGGGCACAGCTCTAGCCCAAAATTCTCAATCTCATACGCTAAGGGCCTCTGAGCTGTGATGTGAGTCTGTGATGTGAGTCAATCCTATCGACTTCCTACTAAGAGCATCTGCCACCACGTTGGCTTTTACTGGGTGGTAGCTAATGGTACAATCGTAATCTTTGACCAGCTCTAACCACCTCCTCTGTCTCATATTCAATTCTTTCTGGGTGAAGAAGTACTTTTAACTCTTTTGGTCTGTGAATATCTCACACTTCTCTCAATACAGATAATGTCTCCAAATCTTCAGGGCAAAGACCACTGATGCTAACTCCAGATCATGCGTAGGATAATTCTTCTCATGATTCTTCAACTGTCTAGAATCATACGCTATTACCCTACGATCCTACATCAATACAGCTCCTAAACCTAGCTTTGAAGCATCTGTGTAGATAAAAAAATTCCCTTTTCCAGAAGCCAGGGTTAGCACTGGAGCTTCTATCAACGCTTGCTTCAACTTCTCAAAACTCTGCTGACAACTAGGGGTCCACTCAAACTTAACTTGTTTCCTAGTCAACAAAGTCAATGGAACCGCTGCCTTCGAAAACCCTTGAATAAATCGCCTGTAATATCCAGCAAGGCCCAAAAAGCTCCTCACCTCTAAAACAGATCTGGGCACAAGCCAGTCTCGCACAGCTTCAACCTTAGCTGGGTCAACTTATATTCCATCCTTAGAAATGATGTGACCTAGAAATACAACCTTCTCCAGCCAAAACTCACACTTGCTAAACTTAGCAAACAGTCGCTTATCTTCAAAACTTGTAGCACTATCCTAAGCTGGCTAGCGTGCTCTGAGCTGGTCTTGGAATATACTAAGATATCATCTATGAATATTATTACAAACTGATCCAAAAATGGCTGGAAAACTCTATTCATAAAATCCATAAAAGCAGATGGAGCGTTGTTCAATCCAAAAGGCATTACTAAAAACTCATAATGGCCATAGCGCGTTCTGAAAGCTCTTATAGATATCGGCCACTTTGATCTTAAGCTGATGGTATCCAGATCGCAAATATATCTTAGAAAACACTGCTGCTCCCTTCAATTGGTCGAACAAATCATCAATCCTAGGCAGGGGATATTTATTCTTAATGGTAAGCTTATTCAACTCGTGATAATCTATACACAATCTTAAGCTCCCATCTTTCTTTTTAACGAACAAAACAGGGGCTCCCCAAGGGGATGTACTGGGTCGTATAAATACCTTATCCAATAGATCTTTAATTGTCACAGAGTAAAGCGATTCAGATCTGATGTTCCGATATGTATTTTCAGTAGCAAGATTTGAGTTCAGATGACTTCCTTTATTTATGTATTACGTTTCATTTATGCCTGCATTATGTGATCTTGTTATCCTCAGTTTTACTTGTTGAGCCCCTAGGCTCACTAGTTTTCTCGATGCAGGTGAGGCAGCTCAGGGGCAGACGGGTGGTGCGAGCTGAATCTGATTTGGGGGCTGCGTGTGTTTGTCGAAGGCCAACGTTTCCGCACAGCCAGCTGTTGTTTTTTTGATCTTTTGTCAAACTGTATTAAGATCCATTACAACAATAGAGAATTCATATAGAGTTCCATTAGTTGTAATATCAAATTTTGTAATTGAAATCTGAAATTCTTGTATTCCAAATCTGTGTTACTGTTCACTTTTGGCGCCAACTATTTACGTTCAGTTTTTGTAAGGGAATACAGCTTACAATATTTCGCGTTTAGTCCTTGTATATCTTTTCGATTTTCTATTTACTCCATTCCGTTGATTCCCATGGGTTTGGGTGTCACAACTTGGTATCAGAGCATGGTTCTGAGATAAACACACACTTCCCAGTCTAGAGCAGCTTTTGCCTTCTGCACCTCCTGATCTGTGAGTTTTATTTTTTATGATAAGAGTCCTTTTCTCTTTCGAGTTCTAATTTTCTTTTTTGGTGGATTGCGGGCTATAGGTTAATATGTCAGGAAGAGGGAGAGGTAGAAGAAGCATCCCTGAAGTAGAACCCAGTTCAGATAATAATGCTCGTATTACCCAACCCTTAGACTGTTAGTAGAGCAGTCCGGCAGAGGCAATGGCCAATCTTCTAACAGCAGGGGACCAAATCATGATGATTCCCAGGAAAATTTTCGAAGACAGAAGCCCAATGAGTTTAGAGTTTCAACAGATCCGCTTGTTGCTGAGAGTTGGATCAAGTCTAAGGAAGTTATCTTTGAATATCTTCAGATTCCAGATCTGGATAGGCCTAGGTGCGCTATCTACATGCTGAGGGATGATGCAATGATATGGTGGGAAGGAGCGAAGCTGTCAGTAGATTTGGCAAATCTCTCATGGGATGAGTTTAAACGAGTGTTCTTTGAGCAGTACTTCACAACAGACAAGAGGTCTGAGTTGAAGCAGGAATTTCTGACCCGGAATCAAGGGAATATGACAGTACATGAGTATATCCAGAAGTTTGAGAGAGGCTGCTATTTTGTACCTCTTATTGGAAGAGACCCCGAGGAGAAGCTGAGTCATTTTGTGGAAGGACTAAGCCTACATTCAAGCTGAATGTCAGGCTAGCAGGGCCCAAGACTAACAGAGAAGCAGTAGACAACGCCCTGCGAGTAGAGAGGGACTGGAAAAATGTCGAACAGGAGAGACAGTAGAGGAGACAATCCTTTCAGCAGGGAGATCAGAGGCCATTTAAGAAACAGAACAGGAACCAGCAGCGACCTCAGGAACATAAACTCATACTAGCCCAACCTATTAGTGCAGTACCAGTTGGAAACAACAAGCCAGTTTGCCCCAAGTGCCAGAAGAATCACCCAAGACACTGTAAAGCTGGCCAGAGCGGTTGTTACAGATGTGGTGCTCAAGGACACATGTCCAAGCACTGTCCATAGTTGAAGCAATTGGTGCCCAGCCGAGCTTATTTCATGACAGCTGAGCAAGCTAATCCTGATTCTACTGTGATTACGGTAAGATTTTAGTTGCTGGTGTACCTCATTTGCCTTTTTAGATTCGGGTGCGATCCATTCCTTTATAGCTGAAGATTTTGCTAAGAAGTTACCTTGTAAACCAGAACGGTTATCTATAGGCTATTGTGTGACTGTACCTTCAGGAGAAGAGCTGGTAACGCATAGTATATATCCTGATTTAGAGCTTGAATTTCAAGGACATGTAGTTACTGCCAATTTAATTGTTATACCCATGCCTGAATTCGATTTGATTTTTGGAATAGACTGGTCATCTAAGTATGGGGTAGTAATCTATTTCAAGCTCAGGAAAGTAACCATTAAACCACCCAATGGACCCCAGTTTTCATTTGAATCTAACCATCTTAGACAAGTTCCCCTCGTAATTTCAGCTTTGCAAGCCCATCGTTGTATGAGGAAAGGTGGAGTAGGATTCATGGAAAGTTTATCTTCCCTGACTGTTTCTAGTAAGCCCGAGCTGGAGGATGTGGAGGTGGTGAATGAATTTCCAGAAGTTTTTCCAGATGATATCAGTGGACTACCTCCGGACAGAGAATTAGAATTTGCTATTGATTTAGTACCCGAAGCAGCTCCTGTTTGCAGACCACCCTATAGGCTCGCTCCTATAGAGATGAAAGAGTTGAAGGAACAACTCATGGCCTAGAGGCTCTCTCGTGGTCCTGATGCATGAAGCACGTTATCTGAATCAGTAACTCTCTGTGAAGGGATTACAGTATTCCATAATCCTGTCCCTTCTAACGAACGGATTATAGTCATACCGTAATCTTGTCCCTTCCTGAATGACCGGGTCCTCTATGCCATAAGTCCTTAAAACTGAAATTTTACTTCCTTTACTTTAAAACAGCTTTTACACATAGCTCTTGATCAAAGATCGATCGCTGAAAACTGGATGATTCACTGCTATGAAACTCATTTTTATCTTTAAAAACAACTTTACTGAGTGCACAGCTGGGCTACGAGCTAAGGATAGCAAAACCAGCTCGGAGGGGAAATGACTTAGGAAGGCAAACAGATTTGGCTAAAGAAAATAGGTCTCAAGCGTAAATAACAGCTCTGGCTACATAAAAAAGATCTCAGGTGTGAAACGGATCAAGGTGTGAAGAACAGCTTTGGTTAACGAAATTAGCTTACGTTTACTGAGTGCACAGCTGGGCTACGAGCTAAGGATAGCAAAACCAGCTCGAGGGGAAATGACTTAGGAAGGCAAACAGATTTGGCTAAAGAAAATAGGTCTCAAGCGTAAATAACAGCTCTGGCTACATAAAAAAGATCTCAGGTGTGAAACGGATCAAGGTGTGAAGAACAGCTTTGGTTAACGAAATTAGCTTACGAATTAGACAAATAGATTTGGTTTAAAGTAAAACAGCTTACGCGAAATAAAATGGTAATATAAGCTTCATAAGAGGATTTTAGCTTTGGAAGGTCACTCAGCTTTGAGAAACCCAATCAGTGTAGCAACGAATCATGCAGACCAGCGAAAGACATATGCCAGATCTGCTTAGAGCAAAGGTGCTGCTCCAGCTCAGACAGTCCCTAAACAGACAAGCTTGACTTCGATCAACCCAGCGTCGCCTATCTATTTAGAGTCAATGTACAGAACCTTTATAGCACGTGGAAAAACATGAAACTTCTCTTGGCTATCTTATCTATAATCTGTACAACTCACTATCTTGAAAATACAACTGCTTGCTAAAATTACTGATGAGTTTTCGCAAAACTTGAAAATCAAAGCAGTGAATCCTTAGCTTAAACTTGAACATAAACTGAACTGAACTGAAACACGCTACAGGCAAGCATACAACAGAAAACAACAAAGCAATATATGTTTTCCAGATGCAGCAAGAATCAATTTTACTTGCCTGAACTGAGGAGCGCAACGAGCAGATGGTCTTGGCTGGAAATCTTCTCAAGCACCCTCGGCGAGCTCTTGTATATTTTTAGAGAGAAATGAAAGATTTTTTTGTACACAAAATGAATTCTAACTCACGTAAAATCATATATGTGTGAGTAATGATTTGTAGTAGGTAGAAGTACAATGATTAGGCATGGTTAGTCTACCAAATCTCTGCAAAATTAGTAAAAACTCCCTACTATTATTTTAATTTGTAAACTTGTTTCTCCATTTTATAAAATCAGATCTCCCAACCGAAATCATTTATTTAAAGAAAACTGCTCCAGCTCGGGATTGTGCTTGGGTCGAAATCCTTCTAGAACCATCTGGCCGTGCTTCTAAGCTGGAAGAAAAGAAAGAAATCAGCTTAGATTACTGGAACTAACTTGAACTGAAATCTAGAATCTCAAATCTCAAAATAGCCCTTAAAATAAAAAGGCTAAACAATTGTGGTCCTATGGATTTTGGGGCGCTACAATAGGGTTCCACAGAGGCACGACGCTTGAGGAGATCGAGACCCAGGCAGTGCACTCCCGAGACCTTTAGCTTCCGCATTAGATTTTATGAGAGTTTTTTTATGAGGACTTCTGAGGAAAATTAAATTTTTTTGGACATGATTTTACCTGATTAGGTAGCGTGTAGTTTTTGTTCGCTTTGAGTTGAGCTTTCAGCTTTGGAGTGAGCTGGACGTCATGAGCTGAGTAGCAGCTTGGAGTTTTGCTGATCGTTTGCTCGTACCAGGCTGAGTTAACTGTGTAGGTAAGCTAAGCTATGCTAGAGTCAGCTTAGAGCATGCTTGACTACTGTCCCTTTGGTGTGACAGGTTTTCTTTGAAGAAGAAGACGAGGTGGTACGTCAACCATGTAGTGAGATCGCATGGTGCTGGTGTCTACAGGGTTCGACAAGAATTCCTGGTGTACTTCTCGATGTTGGAAGAGCTTGCAGACAACTTTGGATTCTCCATTGGTTATGAGAGCAGCTTACCACCCAACCAAATGGCCAATCTGAGCGGACCATGCTGATTCTGTAAGGTATGCTGCGAGCAGTAATGATGCATTTTGATGGTGGTTGACAGGAATTCCTTGTATTCGTAGAGTTTTCGTGATGTTTTAGCTACCAAGTGATGTTTGTGATGACATCCTTTGAGGTTTTGCACGGTAAGAAGTGCAGATCGTTTTGTCGACTTGAAGAAGTTGAGGAAAATTTGTGGTTTTCACCAGCATTTGTGCAGCATGTAAAGGACCAAGATGATCGGATTTGATTTAGAGCGAAGGTTGCACGAGATCGCCAAGCCAGTTTGTGATCCTAAGGTGTAAGTCTTTGGAGTTTTAGGTTGTTGATCGTGTGCGTCTTGCGATTTTCTCCTTATAGTTTGCGATGGACTTGAGAATGAAGGGTAGGTTAGCTCTTATATTCATCAGTCTTTATGAGATTTTTCGAACAAATTGAATCTTTGGCGTGCAGATTGCAGATGTCGGCTGAGTGGTTGTCGATGCATGATGAGTTTCATGTGTCTAAGCCAAGGAAATGTGAGCCAGATCCTTCCTTTGTGTTGAGGACTGATGAAGTTGAGCTGGACCAGACCCTAAGATGTATCGAGTATCCGGTGATAATTCTGGACAGAAAGGAGAAAATATTTAGGAATCAGACCATACATTGGGTTTTGGTGCAGTGGAGTTGGTGTGGTAGAAAATAGGTTACCTTAGTAGTGGCAACCTAAAGATGGCAAGAGAGTAGTCTCATCTTCTTTTTGAGTACTGAGTTCTCCCCTGTGTGATGTCGGGTGTTGTTGTTTTCAGCCTGTGCTGTGATTTGTTTTGGTTGTGCAATAGTTGCTTTTGATTTCAAGGATGAAATCTCTTAAGGTGGAGAGGATGTGAGGACTGTAACTAGACAGGATGATTAATGTCTTAATCAGTCAGATTAGTGTCTAACTAATCGAGATTAATCAGATTAGGGAGTATCGATTGAGGTGGATCAGCTCGAACGCACTTTGATCCCTTGGTTTGTGCTAAGCTGATAGTTGGAAACAACTTTAGGTTTCAGTTTAGACCAGCATGGGCGCGAGCTATTTGAGTGACCTGTGCTGAGTCTAGGAGTGTAAGTTGTTTCGGATCCAGGTTAAATCAGCACTGTTGCGAGCTGATCGAGTGGCCTGTGCTGATATCAGGAGTACAAGATGTTTAGAGATCTGTTGAAGCTTGGAGGGTGATGGACGCATATTATGAGAGGTTCAGCTTAGAAGCTTGCTGTGTAGTTACGCGAGCTGGACCAGATCTGGTGCGAGCTGACATGTAAGCACTGTGTTGTAGTGAAACGTGTTGAGTTTGCGAGCTGCATTTCTGCTTCTGTAGCATGAACCAGTCCAGTGCAGCACTCTGAGCTGATGTCAGTTTGGGAAGCAGCGTCGCAAGCTGAGTTGACCCTTGAGAGCTTGGTTGACCCTCACGAACTGGTATGAATACGTACCCTGAGACCTAGGTGCATGAGCTACTCTGAAAAGCATTGTGAACTGTTCGAGATTTCAAAATCTGTTTAGGGCATCGCAGCTGATCTGAGTGCTGTGAATTGTTGTGGATTTGTGCGACCTGAGCTGGTCGGTGTGAGCTGAGCGGTGTAAGATGAGCTTTTATATCACTTACTGTTTAGGAATCGAAAGCTGGGATGAATGCTCTGTGCTTGATCGAGTTTCTTGTCACGAGCTGTTTTGGGACAACAGCGTAGAGGTGAACAGCTCTGGGATTGGCTGTAAGAGCATAAGTTGTACTCAACTTAGGGATGTTCTGGGTGTCCTGAGCTGAGAGAATCAAATTACGGGTGTTGTGCTGTGAGACCTGAAATGTTGATTAAGGATTTATTTTTGAAGTTATCGATTTTGATGATTTTTGGGGATTCAGATCTCTGTTTGTACGTTTGAATTGTGTTTTCGGGTCGATTTCCCTCCTTAGAGTAATTCTGGAGATTTTCGAAATTTTGGGTTTAGAGGTATCTGCTGGTGACAGCTCTGATGACGTCATGTTTTGTGTTGGCATCGTAGTCGCTGACGTAAGCTTTACTGCTGGTAGCTTAGCGCGCTGTGTTCTTTGTTTTGGTAGCTGGCGACAGCAGCGCTTTCGTGGATTTCAGCAGGAGAGCGCTATAGAATTTCGAAGCGGTGTCGTTTTGAGGAACCAGTCGATAGTTTATATTACCTGCTGATAGCAGATATGTCGATGTAAGCATTACTGTTGAGCGTTGTGTGGATGACGTAGACTTTACTATCGTCAGTCGATGGGTGTTTCGCGTTAATTGTATGCCTGCTGGTTGTCAACGCGGGTCAACCTTCCTGTAGCGCGAAGAGGAAACGGCGTCGTTTAGTTAGTGCTAGGAGTTTCAGCAGATGGTTGGTTTTGTGTAAAGTGCTTCTGCTGGTTTTGCTGACGTCTGTGGAGCGACGTCGTTTGAGTAAGTGGCAACGCCGCGTTTTGATGTTGCTGCTGGTATCAGCAGGAGGAAGTGCTTTACG
>KQ995557.1:5602-15736 GCA_001598015.1 Dorcoceras hygrometricum
AGTGCGACTTCCTAAAAGTCAACAGGGGTCAAACCGGGGTTTCCCGCTGTTGAGGGGCAAAACGGTCATTTTGCACTGGGGTTCTGAAAAATGGTTTTTTAGATCATATTATTCAGTTTCGGAAACTGAGTCGATCCGTCCGATCTGATCGGCGATCGATGAAGTCTGTGATGGGGATGAACGGAATGTTCACCCGTTGGACCCGGGCCCGTTGGGCCGGATCCAAACCCATCTTTAATTCTATTTAATTAGAATTAACCCTAGACTTCACTACACACTTAACCTAAACCTAGACTTGGCCGCCGCCCCCTCTCTACATCATCCTCACACCGCCGCCGCCGTCGCCGCCTTCGCTTCGCCGGAAAATTGTTTCCGGCCTAGTTTTCGAGGAGAATCCATTGGCAATAAAATCCTTCAGCCTTCTAGTGTAGGCTGATTGGAGGGAGATCGATTCCGGTCGTGGACCTGATTGACGGATCTACTGCCATCTACCGAGAAGAGCCGGCGTTCTTGTAATTCCGGTTGGAGCCAGGCACAAGTGCCAGCAAGGTATTCGTTTTGAACACCCTATGAATGTCATAGATTGTAAATATTCGATTTTGTATTGATCGTCTCCCGGCATCTTTTTCTGTTCTTCCGCTGCCTAGCCGGGGGTGGGGTGATCCGATCCCAACAGGAAGGAGGTCAAGTTCGGGGACCGCTCAGGAGTTCGGGGGGTTAAAGTGAATATGTTGTCCCTCCAGAACATATCGCACTTCCACAGGTCTCGTTTTCTATCAACCCGCCTCACAAAGAAAAATCGGCTCATCCATCCCTTATGGGAGCTCGGGTTCCCCTTAATAAATGCATGGTCCTCCTTATGGGACAAATAGAATTTCCCCGGACCCAACCGTTTGATTTTAATGAGCTGCATAAGGACGTAGGGGACAAGAGTCAGGTTGTGGTATGAGGAGAATAGCCAGAGAAAGGAGAAAGCTGTACGAATTGGGGGCTAGTTGACTAGGACTTATCTTAATATGCTGGCAGGGATCGGCTATAAACCTCGGGAGGGGGAATCGGAGACCCATCTCCAGCTGATTGATATAAAAAGAATGGAAGCCCCGAGGAGGGCGGTGAGCCCTCTCATTGAGGCCCGGAATCATGACCTCGAAGCTATCGGACATCCCCCCCTTCTCCTTGATGAAGGGGACGTCCGAGGACCTCAAGTTGGAGGATTTCTCCTCGTACCAGGGGGGTTGTGAAGAACCCAGCTCGGCCTGATCGGGGAGCCAGGGTTCCTTAGTCTCGGGACTAACGGGGACATTATCTATCGACGCGGCAGTACTACTCACGGGAGTACTAGAAGCGGAAGACATTGTTTATGATCAGTGGAAACTTACAAAGGGAAGAGATAGAGGTCGAAGGAACAAGTCTTTTGCTCGAGAGCAAGAGGAAATTTGTGCAGAGTAACGATGCTGGGAAAGTGGAAGGTGAGAAATGAGCTTTCGAGATCGCATATTTATAAGGAGGAGAGGAATGATCTTGGCCGTCCAATTTCACCCCTCTCAACGGTTCAGATCACCTCGGGAAGCTCAACGGTCGCATCGGACGTCAGGCTACTCTGCTCGAGCGTCAGGCTACGCGTCAGGCTATTTTCATCTCGACCGTTCACTCTGATCTTATCAACGGCTGAGAGTAGTTTTCACGCGGATCGTGGTTTTCTCCCGAAAGCACAACCCGACCTCAATCCCATCGTACACGTGTCCCCTTATCAACGGTCGTGGAGCAGCGTCGCGAGGATCATGGTTTTTCGTTAGTGTTGTGGATTTCACCTCGGGTCCCGACGGCAGGTATACTTACTCCTATAATTCAATTCTTCGTCTAGGACTAATGGCGGGGGATACTCCTGATGCCCCCCATAATCACCTCGGGACCCGAGGACCAAACATTTCACCATAGACACTACCTGCATCGTCTAAGGCGAGAGCAACCCAAGAGCACGCACGCAACTCGGGAGTACTTGCCGAGGCCTTGAGACCTTCTCGGGAGCCACACCTCGGGAGGCACCCAAGCATTACGCCATGGAGAGGAGCTAGGGGACCGACGAAGCAATTTGAGTTCGGGATACTTACCGAGGACCCCGACCCGACGTGCTGAAAAATCCTCCCTAGACACATCTTTCCTTCTTTGGAAGATCCAGATACGATACTTGTTTCATTCTTTGGAAGATCTCGCCCGCCCGAGATATCCGCACTTCTCCAACGACTTAGCCCCTCTATAAATACCACCAGGTTTGCTCCTTTGTATTCATTCACTCATTCTTGCACACTCTCGCACACAATTATATTTGCTCTCATTTGCTCTCGCGCGCACGGCTGACTTAAGCATCGGAGGGGCTTCGCCGGACACACTTCCGACGCCCTCTGACGAGTGTTCGTTGGTTGCAGGTGTACGCACATACTCTCCAGTTCCCGACGTCCGACGTGTCCGAGGTCCTCGACATGGTGATAGCTCATCGGCTGAACTATTTGGTTACATCAATATGCAAATATTAGACTTCAATCTCTGGTAAATTTATCTTTTTATTTTTTATTAACATATTTAATAAATATCTTATTTACTAGAGTCTATAATTATTTTATTTAGAAGAGCAATTCCGTAGTCCTTGAACCGAACGGTTGACTGCTGTTTCCGGAGACAAAATTATTGTTGCTAAAACGTACGAGTGGCATGGCATGAAATCATGCTCCCCACTCCCCTCTAAGAATATTAAGCGGAATTAATGAGAATCTTGGCGGAAGAATCTCAAATTTTGTGCGCATCCCTTCTCTCAAACTGCATCAAAGGCAAGAATTTGAAGCTTGGGAGAGCTCAACACTCGTACCTGATCAAAACAGGTTTAATTCTGGACACTTTTCTTGCCAACCGCGTAATAGACTTGTACTCCAGATGCAGTTCAACAGATTCGGCCCACAAAATGTTCGATGATCTTGCATTCAAGAATGCACACTCGTGGAATACTATGATCGCTGCTTACTGTCAAATGGGTTGTTTTCGAAATGCCCGCCTTCTTCTTCGTGAAATGCCGGAACCAAATCTTGTGAGTTATAATTCTTTGATTTCGGGTTTATCTAGAAGTGGGTTTTACAAGGAAGCAATTGATATGTTTAGGGCGATGCAAATATGCGGGAGCAACGCAAATTTGATGGATGAGTTTACAGTTGTTGGTTTGGTGAATTCATGTGCTTGCTTGGCGGAGTTGGGACTGCTGCGCCAGGTTCACGGTATAGCTACTGTGATGGATTTAGACAACGTGGTTGTTTCCAATGCTTTTATTGATGCTTATGGGAAATGTGGTAAAGTTGAAAGTTCTTATTCTATTTTTAGTCGAATGGAAGAGAAAGATGTCGTTTCTTGGAATTCGATGGTGGTTGCTTATGCCAGTGCATCTAGAATGGGCGATGCTTGTTGGATTTTCAGTCAAGGTCCGGTTAAGAATGTGGTTTCTTGGACCGCTTTGATCGTGGAATTGGTACGAAATGGGGAGGGAGAAAAATCTCTGTCATTTTTCAAGAAAATGGTGGTCGAAAGTGTAGTCCCAAATGATATTACATATGTTAGTGCTTTAGCTGCTTGTGCTGATTTAGCTGTCATTGGAAGAGGGAAGCAAATCCACTGCCGTGTCATTCGAATCAGAAGTAGCACCATATTTGATAATGTATTTTTAATCAATGCACTAATTGACATGTATAGTAAGTGCGGGGACATGATATCTTCATTGAGGTTGTTTGAGAGGCTATATGATAAAGACATAGTTACATGGAATTCCATATTAACTGGTCTTGCTCAAAATGGTCATGGAGAGGCGTCGATATCCATCTTTGAGATGATGATGAAAGCAAATGTGAAACCAAATCATGTGACTTTCATGGCAGTTTTATCAGCTTGTGGCCACTCAGGTCTAGAATCTATGGGAGTCCAACTTCTTGAAATGATGGACAGGAATTTTAATCTTATTCCACAACTAGAGCATTATTCAATTTTGGTCGATTTGCTCGGACGGAGGAATAGGCTTAAAGAAGCTATAGAGGTGATTGAAAAATCCCCGAATGGTGCTGTTCACATTGGAATGTGGGGTTCTCTGCTAAGTTCTTGTCGAGTCCATGCAAACGTGGAACTTGCCACTAAGGCAGCGGAAGCTTTGTTCGAGCTAGAGCCTGAGAATACAGGGAGATATGTGATGCTTTCCAATATATATGCTACGACTGGGAAGTGGAATGATTCAGGTCGAATTAGAAAACTCATGGATGAAAGGAATCTCAAGAAAGAAGCAGGATTTAGTTGGATAGGGATAAAGAATGCAAGACGGAAGTTTGTGGCTGAGGACAGGTTTAACTCGGACATGGTAGAAATACAAGAATTACTTCTTAATCTCGTTGGCCACATGAAGAATACTGGATATATGCACATTGAAATTTTGGTTTCTCTCGAACTTAATGGCATGCCTTGATCTTATTTAACATACTAAGACCTTATAATCATATTAGTCGATAAATTCTGCATCCAGCCAGGACGACGTGCATACATGTTATCAGTATCAGCTATAATGATGTCGCCAAATTCAAATGCTAACATGACGTAACGCTCCGGCCTCATAGCATCATCATAACATGCAATATGCAGTAACAGCAAAGAACACGATCTGCTCCTATGAAATTCCCATTGCAAATATAGGTTGGATGATGAAGAAGCTTGTCAAAATGGCTAGATCTCCAAGAACAATGGATAACTTAATATTCTGTTTCTGCCTTTCTTCTATTGAGGAATTGCTAATATTGTTGTATTGTTCATACAGATGGAGATAAAAGTTAAAATTCGGTATATGTTGAAAATTTATGAAGTTTATTTTGTTGCCATGTATAATCCAATTTCAAGAATACATTCTTGGGGTGTTCTGATTAAAGCCTTGTTGCCAAGTCCTTGACATATTTAGTAGTCCATACTATATGAGAATATGGTCCATCGGGCCTCTGGTAGGAGTTTTCACTCCCTTCTTTGTATATATATTATATATTGACACATGGACCATTCCCACATACACTATACAACCAAATTCATTTTCTTTTGTTCAAAGGTAGCAGTGACATCATATATATTATGCTAGGATTGAAGTTTGATGGTACCCAGCATGGAACTGATCCAAGAACCATAAGTGCACACGCGTGACTCGAACCATTGAACTCGCGTTGATAGTAATTGTTAGGATCAAGTGCTTGTCACTAGGCCTGTGAGGACTAGAATCTGTATTTTGGTGATTAGCGTAATGCTCAGATCTGAATGGGATTAACCAATGAGATGTTGGTCATCGCATTTTCATACTTGAGAGAATTGGTTAATTCGTTGATGATGTTCGTGTTTTCAGATTTGGTATAGATCAGATTTGAGTGCTGGTAGCTATCGAGTTTGGCTGGAAGTAACGCTTGACGAATTTTATGTCGAAATCTAATTTTGGATTTTTCAGATTTGAGTGAGATCTGGGTGTTCAAATCTAAATCCCGATTGGACCAGCATCACCGATTACTAGGAGTCAAGTCCAGACATCGCCATTCACTAAGAAGAAGAACTTCATAATCATTCAAGGAGCTAGAATCTGGATGCTCAATGTTTTAAAACAACATCTACTTCAAAATCTACATTTAAAACATACTGGCATTCTTTTTAAAACAGGAAAAAAACCATGAACCCGATCTTTCATTTCCATAAACATGCTTGAACATTACTATGTCTTTAATATAATCAGGCAAGCAAACAGAACTGAGGAAAACAATATATGCTTTAAAATGGTGTAGCAAAGATCAGCTTTTACTTGCCTTAACACTGGATACACGGCGGCAGCTGGTTCCTGCAGAATTCCTTCTCAAGCACCACGACGAGCTCCAGAGAGTTTTGAGAGAATGATAGATTTTTCTTTTACGAATGAAAGTGAACTCATTTTCACGTAAACAATCATATAAAAGAGCATGATTGCATTAGGTGAAAACACTCGAGTAGGCATGGGATTCCTACCAACTATTTGTCCTTTTTGAAAGATTTGTAAAAAGCTCCCATCTACTGTTTTAAATTTTAAAATTTGCCAAAGGATTTTGAAGAGGACAATTTGCTCAATTTGAAAGCATTTTCGAACAAAATCTGAAATCTGCTCGTGTCTTGTGCTGGAGGGGAAATCTGCCCAGAAACCTTCTGCGCCGTATCTCACATCTAAAATCAGCTTTTTAAACAATTAAAATAAATCAAAGCTGAAATCTGAATGCTCGTATTAACAATTTGATCCTTCAAAATAAAAAGGGTTCATAGATGTGGCCTTATGGATTTTGGGGCGCTACATAAATGCTAAGTAGCGATCGACACTTAACCATTTTCAACCCGACATTTCCTATTTCCTTTCCAGAGAAACCCTCGATTGGTACTGTTCATTCGAATCCTTCTCCGTAAGATTGCCGTCGATTTCCGCCGTTGTTTGGAGCGAGATTGGTGGCGCTAGTTCGTCTTGCTTAGCTCTTTAGATTGATACCAGTTTGGAGCTTTGGATCCGGCGTGTTGAGGGAGCGCGAAATAGTTGCAGGTTCGAGCATCTTCGCGAATTTCTGGTCGACAGGTCTTCCGATCTGTCTGAGCTTTTGGGTAAGCTTTCCTTAGTGTTTAAGCCTAGATTTAGAGCTGGATAGTGCTCTGTGGATTGGTAGTAGCTGAGTTAGGCTACGCAGTCATGAACTGTAAGCTAGATGAGCTTTGGTGAAAGCTGATTTTTAGACATCTTGACATATTCGGGCTTGAAGGCACTTTCCGTCTGAGCTTTTGAGAAGCTGGTGAGTAGCAGATTTGAGCAGGCTGTTGGAGCTGCGCTTGCATGATCTATTGAGGTAGAATTAAGGTTTGAGGTACGGATTGAGCCCCTGTAAACAGCTTTGGGCATGGACATGTTTATATTTCTTGTTGTGAACCTGCATACCGTGAATACGTGACTTTGTGAACAGATTTGATTGACTATGCTATGTTGTATGATCTGTTTCACGTACTGATTATTGTATGCATTGTAATCTGATTATTGAATGGCATTCATGCATACATATTGAGCCTGATATTCGATTGATGACCCGAGTCGAGCTAGCATTGTGATCGGCCGATTGAGTTGTCGCGCCTGAAAGGTCAAATGCTATCATCGGAGTGGTGGCCAGCTGAGTTGTCGTGCCTGAAAACCATCGAGCTGTGATGGTCGACGGACCCGAATATCATGGACTGATGATTTCCATGGGCTGATTGGTTGTGCATGGTGTTTGAGGCTCACTTGAGATTTGCCAGCTGAGTCGTTGGCCTTGATGACCGATTCCTTTGATAGCCATCATGCATTTCATAACTTGAAGTATAGCATGTTGCATGATTTTCTGTTTTTAGATGGTTCTTCGTAATGAGGTTTGACCTCTTTACTTTTCCCTATTTTTGGGCTGTCTTGGTTTGTATTGGCTTTGGCAGGTTCTTCAGGTAACCAGGCTGGACAGAGTGGAGCTTCAGCTGGTCGATCCCCTTTCTAATTTGAGTCCATTGTTATGTATTTATATTGAGCCAAGGGATTTCCTGTGCCTTTATTTTACTGAGGGGGTCTGTAGTTGATTTAATACTTGCTAATTGTACCTGTTGATGGATTGTTTGAGTTATGAGTTAAACTCGTATTTTGTTTATGAACTATTTTGAATGATATGTTGGATCAGACCTAAATTCGAAAAATATTTAAGCCCTGATTTCCAATGTTTCCGCTTAAATGTGATTAATTGTGTATTTATCTATGTATTAGCGCACCGCTTAAACTGGGATAAGCTCGATTTCTTTTTCATCACACTCGAGTCTATGCACGGAGTTTGAGTTTTGATTTTGACTGACTCTGTGATTTATCTGCCTTTGTGACTATTTGTTTTTTTGCTTACCTCTGAGATTGTGGTAGATGCTGCCGAGGAGAGGTAGGAGTAGGATCGCTAGGCAGGTAGATGGGGAGTCTAGAGCTCCGGGCAGTGATGAGGATATTGAGCAGCCGAGTATACCCTTGCGTCGTCGTCCTAGGCAGACGGAGGTAGAGGATGTGACTTGAAAAATTGGTGAGATGGAGCTAGTTTTGGCTAGGTTCCAGCGGATGAATCCCCCGACATTTACTGGTTCCAAGGGTGGCTTGATGGCCGAAGGCTGGCTAGAGCATATGGAGGAGTTGTTTGATGCGCTGGAGTACTCTCAGGAGAGAAAACTGAAACTAGCGGTTTTGCAGTTGAGGGAGAATGCTCAGTGCTGGTGGAAGGGTACTTCCCGAATCATGAGGGAGAGTGGGGCTATAATTACTTGGGACAGCTTCTGTGCAGCGTTTCGAAGGGAGTATACCCCAGAGTCCTACTACAACAACCGTGAGCGAGAGTTTGATAATCTGAAACAAGGGGACATGAAGGTGGCCGAGTATGCCAGGCGGTTTTCGTCGCTTTTGTCGTATGTTCCCCATGTGGCTAACCAGGAGAGGACTAAGAGGAACAAGTTTTTGAGAGGTTTGAAGCCTGAGTTGTTCCGGATGGTGTTGGCTGGTTCTCCTGCGACTCATGCTAAGGCCGTGGATAGAGCGGTGGATATTGAGGAGAGTCTGTTGGAGGTAAAGACTCTGGTTCAGCCGACAACTGGACGTACTTTTTATCCTGTGCCGAAAGTGATGCCTTCGTTTCAACCTCCTCAGACTTCGCAGCAGTCTAATCGCCAGAGGTTCAAGCCTCGAGGAAAGAAGTTTAAGAGATGATCAAACTCGAGTTCTTCTGGTTCTGTGAATTCTGGTAGCGGTGGCTCTGGAGGAGTGATGTGTGGACGATGCGGAGGTCTTCATATGACTTCGCAGTGCCGTGGAGTTCAGGGTCTTTGTCGGAATTGTGGGCAGCCTGGACATTTCGCTAGAGTGTGTCCTTTGATGGGTGGACAGTCTTCGAATCAGTCGCAACAAGTTTCTGCTGGTGGATCTTCGCAGAGAAAGCAACCTTTTGTGCAGTCCCAACGATCAGGTTTCCAACCACGAGAGCTGTCTAGGTTTCGAGCGGTGAATCCTCGACAACGATGCATCGACTCCTACATGCATCGGGGTCTCACCCAATCCCGACGCCTTATGACCCCAAGTGAGTCGGCAAACGGGTCAAAGTGAGACGCCTATCATGTAGAGTCTCAATGACGTTTCGAGTCGTGAGGACTAATCAGTACAACCAAGACCTCGGACTTATCCACTCGACAAATGGTAACCACTTGGAAAGTCCGAAGGAGGGTAGTTCGATAGATCACCAGGTCACTATCTATCTGCATGCTCAGAACATCACAATGTTCCCTACCAATGAAACATGGTACTTCGCATCGCAGATACTAGTCTCGAACTCGGGCGGCCTTATCCTCATTTTGACGGCCCAATCGACTAGGAACATGTTCAAAAAACACAGTGATTGTTAGATGTGTTTCATGATAGCCGTCATACCCACTATCACATCTAACATACACTTTAGTGTATTCTAGGTCTTTACTCAACGCAATTGTTAATCATTATACACACAATGAAAGTAAAGAATGCCATATAAGTAAATGCGAATATCATATATAAAGATTGTCATATACAAGAGTCTATAAACCCACACGCCACAAGTTGGCTTGTTGGGCATCTACTCTAACAATCTCCCACTTGCCCTAAAGCCAACTACTCATCTGACGCAGTCCCATTGTTTCGCGATGTTTTTCAAACAACGGTCCAGGAAAGGGCTTCGTAAGTGGATCAGCAACGTTGTCTGCAGAGGCGACTCTCTCAACTGCTATGTCACCTCTAGCCACAATATCCCGGATTATGTGGTATTTCCTCAGTATGTGTTTGGATCTTTGGTGAGACCTAGGCTCCTTTGCTTGCGCAACGGCACCCATGTTGTCGCAGTACACCGGGACTGGACCAACTCCACTAGGAATGACGCCCAACTCTTGGACGAAATTCCTTATCCAAACGGCCTCCTTAGCAGCAGCTGATGATGCAATGTACTCAGCCTCAGTGGTTGAATCCACGATGGTGTCTTGCTTGGAACTCTTACAAGAGACAGCACCACCATTGAGCAT
>KQ995565.1:1130-16533 GCA_001598015.1 Dorcoceras hygrometricum
TGAGGACTAATCAGTACAACCAAGACCTCGGACTTTTCCACTCGACAAATGGTAACCACTTGGAAAGTCCGAAGGAGGGTAGTTCGATAGATCACCAGGTCACTATCTATCTGCATGCTTAGAACATCACAATGTTCCCTACCAATGAAACATGATACTTCGCATCGTAGATACTAGTCTCGATCTCGGGCGGCCTTATCCTCATTTTGACGGCCCAATCGACTAGGAACTAATTCAGAATACACAGTGACTATTAGATGTGTTTCATGATAGCCGTCATACCCACTATCACATGTAACATACACTATGGTGCATTCTATGTCTTTATCCAACACAATTGTTAACATTATATAAACATAACGAAGATAAAGAATGCCATAAACAAATGCGAATATCATATATAAAGACTGTCATATACAAGAGTCTATAAACCCACACGCCACAAGTTGGCTAGTTGGGCATCTACTCTAACAATTAAAGCAAAGATCCTATAATACAATGATACAAAGATACCTCGATGGCAGTTCTAGCTTCATATTTGTCCAGTTTGATTGAGGCACTCATCGGGGTAGCTGCTGCTGAACAAGTTTCCATCCCGTACGTCTTCAGCAATTATTTCGTATATTTGGTTTGATTGATGTAGATTCCATTCTCAAACTGTAAAACTTGAAGTCCAATAAAGAATGACATCTCTCCCATCATGCTCATCTCAAACTTGTCATGCATCAACTTAGAAAATTTCTGGCATAGCTTGGGGTCAGTAGATCCAAAAATAATATCATCAAAATAAATTTGGACTAACAAAACATGATCATTTTTAATAAATTTAAACGCCTTATCTACTGTGCCTATTGAAAAATCATGCTCTAACAGAAATTTAGACAGTATATCATACCAAGCTCTGGGTGCTTGCTTCAGCTCATATAGAGATTTATCCAGTTTGTAGATGTGATCTGGATATGTATGATTGACGAAACCAGGAGGTTGTGCTACATACACTTTCTCAGTCAAGATGCCTTTAAGAAGGCACTCTTCACATCCATCTGAAAGACTTTGAAGTCTTTGAATGCAGCATATGCAAGAAATATGTGAATGTCTTCTAATCTAGCTACGGGAGCAAAAGTGTCATCAAAGTCTATTACTTCTAGTTGTCTAAAACCTTGTGCTACCAACTTAGCTTTGTTTCTAATGAATATTCCATATTCATTTAGTTTATTCCTAAATACCCATTTTGTTCCTATCACAGAGTGATTAGATAGACTAGGAACTAGTTGCCAGACCATATTTCTTTCAAATTGATTTAGTTCCTCCTACATTGCTTCTACCCAGCTGGGGTCAGGGTCAAAAAATATTCCTCATCAAACATCTTAGGTTCTATATGAGATATGAATGCTGAATTGAAATACTCATGCATAAGTTGGCCTCGTGTGCGAATTAGTGAAGTAATGTTACCTATGACCTACTCAGATGGGTGGTTTATATGCCACTGAAGATTAGGTCCAAATGGATTTTCTCTATGATGTGCACTGAAGATGTGTTCTAAACTAGTTCAGCTTGGGCGATAGCTTCTGATCTATTTGGGTCATCAGCTTGCGCATGTTCTCCATCAGCTTGTCCGTCGTGTAAAGCGGCACCATCAGCTGGCACACATGTTGCTTGCTAGCCCTGCACTTGGTCAACATTAGTCAAATCAATGACTTCGATGTTACTTGGGACTTCAGCTTGCGCAATAGTTCAAATATCTGCGTTGGTAATTGTTGTGTCCAGCGCGTCAGCTTGGGTTCTAATCTATGTCTCGTCATCACTTGATTCATCTATGCAGGTTGATTCCAGACGAGTGCACAAATCATTCAAGTTTGCAGCTGAATTAGATCGAAAGCTGGTCTCATTGAACACTACGTGACCTGATTCTTCCACCGTCAGTGTTCGGTTGTTGAAGACACGACAGGCTCTGCTCATAGATGAGTATCCTAGAAAAATTCCTGCATCAGATTTGATATCAAAAGCTATTAGAAGATTGTTGCCATTGTTGTGAATGAAGCGCCCAAACACCCTGAAATAAGAAATGTTAGATTTCTTGCCATTCCAGATCTCATATGGGGTTACACCATGATGCTTATTAATCATCGATCTGTTCTGAGTATAGCAAGCTATGTTAATCGCTTCGGCCCAAAACTTTTTAGAAAGGCCTGAATCGACAATCATAGTTGTAGCAGCTTCATTTAAAGTACGATTTATATGTTCAGCCAACCCGTTCTGTTGAGGCTTTCTAGCTGTAGAAAGATCATGCTTGATTCCAATGTCATCCAAATAAGAGGATAATCTATAATTTAAAATTCAGTTCCTCTATCACTTCTGATTCGGTTGACACTGCAAGATTTGTCATTTTGCAAACGTTCTAAAAGTTTTATCAGTTGTTCGGTATTTTGATCTTTTGATTTTAAAAACTCCACCCCAAATAATTTTGAAAAATTGTCAACTATCACAAGGGTGTATTTCATTCCCCCTGAGCTGGTTACGGGTATAGGACAAAAAAGACCCATATGTAAAAGTTTCAGGCTTTGAGAGGTTTTGTTACTGCCTTTATTTTTCTAAAAGTATATTTAATATGCTTTCCTAGCTGACAAACAGAACAAATATTTTCTTTTGAAAATTTTATTTTGGGCAAACTAGTAACTAACTCATGCGTACTCATTTTTGCAAGTGTTTTTCAATTTAGATGATTCATTCGCTGATGCCATAGCCAACTCTTAGAAGAGTCAGCTACTATACAGGTTTGTTCAAAATGCGGCTGATGTGACCAGTGAACTTTGTAGTTATTCCACGATTTGTATCCTACTAACACGATCAAACCTTCCTGATTCTGAACTTTGCATGTGTGCTTTTGAAAATTGACAGAGTAATTACTATCACATGGCTGACTGATGCTAATTAAATTATAGCACAAATTTTTCACTAACAAGAACAAAGTTGACAGTAAATTTACCATGAGTAAGCTTACCCTTACCCACAGTGTTACCATTTTAGTTGTCACCAAATGTGATCTTAGGTCCACTGCATGACTTCAGATCTGATAACAGCTTTGGGTCACCCGTCATGTGCCTCACAAATCCACTGTCCAGGTACCATGTGGATTGCTTCAGTCCTGAGATCTGTTGTACCTGCAATCACAAAAGAAACAAAATTTGGTATCCTTTGGTTTTACTTGGGGTCCAGGTTTGATTAGACCTTCGAGATCCACAACTTGGATAATTCTAACAGTTCTACCAGTGTGTGCATCCAGGTATGTGTGTGATGTGTGTGTGCTCTGTGATCTGATATGCGTTTGATGTACAACATTCTTGCCTTGAGATCTGAGCTTATAATACTTAGGACTGTACTGTTTGTCCTTCATAAAAGCATGATAGAGCTTTCTTGGCTTTCTACCACCAGATTTGGGATTACCCCTAGTCTATTCAATTCGTTTCTTAAGCCAGCTCTCATGTGGCTTTTCAGGAGCAACTCCTATGACATAGTATTTACATTGCCAGTTGCGAGGCTTAGTTGTAGTCTGTGACTCATTAGATTTCATCTCAACAAATTGTTCCATGCTGGATTTCAAAAAATTCATTGTTTGATATTTAGATTTCTCTAGCTTTGGATGAGTACTTGTCTCTACTATATTGCTTTCATAACTCTCATAGCCCAACCCAGACCTATCACTAGGTGGCTTAAGAGCTCCTTCAAATTTTTGTAAAGATGTAGATGACTTGGTCCAAGAATTTATTATTTCAGCTAAGCACTGATTTTCATTCATCATCTCCTGAGACCTGCTTCTCAGATCCTCATTCTGAGTTTTAGCTTACTTAGAACAGTCTGTACATCATCTGAGCTTACGGGATCAGTTTTCGTAGCACGACTCTCTTTTTCAGCTTTAACTTCCTTGAATGACCGAGAAAGACTTTTTTTACTATTCTACCATGTCATTTAGTGCAGTGACAAGGTATTCTTGTGTAAAATCAAGATTGGAGAAATCAAATACCACTTCAGTATAATTTTCCATTAGACACTCAATTTCTTCTTCACTGTCGCTAGATGAGGATGTCCCTGAGCTGGACTCCTCCGAATTTGTATTAGACATGAACTTTTGTACTCTTAATCGACCAGTACTTTTGAAACGAACCGTACTCTAGAAATTTTTTTTATTTTTAAAATAAACTAAAGTGCGGAAACTAAACATGACTGATAAAATAACTGAAAATGTTTCATAACGAAAATGAAACGTCAGAGTGGTCACGGGGTACAGCTGCAACGGACGCTCAGAGATCCTCACCGTCGATCGACATAAAATCACAAGGTCATCACCTGCACCATTTAAACCTAGTGAGCCTAAAGGCCCAGCATGCTCTATCTGAATAATAACAAGGTACGTATAATAAAACCACATGCAAGCATATACGTATATCAAAATAACTTTAAAACATGTGTGCATGAATGATCGTAAAATATGATTCATAAATCAGTTGTATCATATCATCATCATATAGCATATATAATAAGGCATGACATAGCATAGGGTAATGTAAAAGGGCGTGTGAGTCGTATCCATGAAGTGTGAGCCATAACATAAGCGATTGATCAATCTAAGAACCAACGTACGTGGCGATGCGGTTCACCCGACCTTACCTCAGGATCCCTCACACCTCTATGCTGCCACTTCACCATGTCGTGATCACATGGATCCATAAGCTCGTAATACATGAACAGGGGTTCATCGGACCCCGAATCCCGATTCCGCCCGTCGTAAACTTGCCACACATCACTTCAATCCTTCGAAATATTTTTCTTTTCTTTCATGCCTTAACATTTCATAAAAATTTCATGATGCGTGTATTTAATAAACTCATGCAATTTAAAAGGCTTAGCCCATCAATATATATTTAATTCATTCATTTTAAAACATTATCATACATAAAATACTACATATCTAATTAAATATATATTTACGGCTTCTATATTTTCAACACCGATCAAGGACTGGTTCAGGTGCCTGGCCCACTAATTCTAAGCCCAAAAGCCTAGACTCAACTTTAAAATAACATCTAACCCTAAACATGACTTGGTCCCTAACTTTAAAATTGAATTTTAAAAGTTAAAAATACTCACTCCTTTACTTTAAGATCAAGCATTAAAAATTTGACTAAATAAAAGTCTTATTCACTAAAATTTTGACTTTAAAATGAACTAAAAGTATAGGTCCATAAATTAAAAGGATTTTGATTAAAAGTTTGACTTTAAACATTTGACCAAATACGCTAAAAATTAGACTTAATCTTTTAAAATAAAAGCACCCGACCCAGAAATAAAATAATTTGGACCTAACTTAAAACATTTGACCCGACCCTTGACTAAATCGACCCGATCCAATTGAACTGACCCACCGGCCCAATCGAACCGGCCCATGCAACTCATGCAACCCTAGCCGCACGTCAACACACGTGACCAGCCCTGACTTTTCCCCTTCGGTCGCCATGCTCCGACCGCCCATGGTCGGAGCCCCACTGGCTGGACCACCCTCAGGTCCAGTGGGTCCTCCTAGACCAGACCATGGATCGATCCATGGCCTGAAATGTGCGGCCGAACAATCTGAAAGTGGCAATGAGCGCCGCTTGGTGCCCGCATGCCATGCGTGAACCTTGGCTAGGCTAATGCGTCGAGCCACCCTCCCCTTCCTCCATGGGCACCTATAGACCTCCATTGGACCACCATGAACCGGGCACAAGCCCCTTGAATCGTCCATAACCAATGAAAGACAAGAAACTAATCAAAACCGTAGTGTAAGCGATGAAACATGCATGGATCTCATGATGCTTAGATCAATTCAAATCACACATACGTGATCTCCTACCGCTAGCTCCAGATCTCGTCACCTACGATCGACATAACTCTTCTGGAGACTTTGTGCTATCCTCATCCGATTTCGTATCCTGATCACAATATCTACCGTCTGCTACACCATATAAAGCCCAGTCAAAACTCTCTCTCCAACCTCGTCCCAGTGCACGGGAGATCGGCATCTCCTCCCGTACAGAGCCTCATAGGGAGCCATCCCAATAGATTCCTGAAAGCTGTTATTGTACGTGAACTCTACCAGAGGCAATCTCGAATCCCACGTACCTTGGAAACTCTAATCACACAAGCTCTCAGCAAATCCTCCAGAATCTGGATGACTATCTCCGACTGGCCATCTGTCTGTGGGTGAAAAGCTGTATTGAATGACAACTTAGTTCCCAACGCTGCGTGTAAGCTCCTCCAAAATGCAGATGTAAATCTGGTGTCTCGGTCTGACAAAATAGA
This sequence comes from Dorcoceras hygrometricum, assembly GCA_001598015.1. Lineage (NCBI taxonomy): Eukaryota > Viridiplantae > Streptophyta > Magnoliopsida > Lamiales > Gesneriaceae > Dorcoceras > Dorcoceras hygrometricum. The sequence goes on from KQ995565.1 coordinate 7,467, forward strand.
GACTTATATGCCATGCAGCCTGATAATCTATCTGATATATAGAGACTGGAATCTGCCAGAGGCAATCTCGAATCACACGTACCCTGGAAATAAATCACACAAGCTCTCAGCAAATCCTCCAGAATCTGGATGACTATCTCCGATTGGCCATCTGTCTGTGGATTAAAAGCTGTATTGAATGACAACTTAGTTCCCAATGCTGCGTTTAAGCTCCTCCAAAATGCAAATGTAAATCTGATGTCTCGGTCCGACACAATAGAGACTGGTATGCCATGCATCCTGATAATCTCTCTGATATATAGAGACTGGAATATGAGGGCTTAAAAAGAAGAGATATAACATGCCTTGATTGGAGAATAATGAAGAACTGCGAGTTACCGGAGAGGAGGACACGAGATCGGGACAAAACACCTTGAATTCACCATAAAACTTGAAGAGCTCGAGCCTAGGGGAGGGAGGAGATGACGTGAAAGTGAGGGGCGAGGGAGGAGGATTAGGGTTTTCGAAATTATGGTGGAGGGGGAAATGAATTGTGCCAAAAATGACCCCTCCAAATGATTTAATTAGGAAAATAATAGACTTTTTCAATACTAACCCTCCAATAAATTAAAATGTTGAATCAAACTCTAAACATAGACTTTAAAATCTTAAATTTTCGTAATATCTAGCCTCCTAAATTTTAAAATATAGGAAAGTCCATTAAAACAGTCCGTATAGGCGAAAAACGGGTTCCCGTCAACTAATAATCATAAAATCTCATTTTTCGTAAATACTGCTTAAAAATAATTTTGCACTTAAAAATCCAAGGGCTCTTAAATAAATTTTCATCTCAGTCGTCCCTAGTCTCGTCCATGCGTCTGGAACTCAAATAGACTGAAAACATGACATGCACATCATGAAACATTAAAACTATCGTTAAATCACATAAAATAGCATATAATTTTCTAAAATAATTTTTACCCTAGTCATGCACTCATTTCCACGTAATTAGGATTTTTGGGCGTTACAATTGTCCCCCCTTATAGGAATTTCGTCTCCGAAATTAGATTACGTACCGAAAAGTTCTAAGTGGCACGTCCGCATTTCGGCCTTGGTCTCCAGGTAGCCTCATCCTCTGAGTGATTCTGCCACCGGACCTTGACCATCGGTATACTCCGTGCTCTAAGTCTGCGCTCCTCTCGTGATAGGATTTGCACTGGTCGCTCCCCAAACGATAGATCTGGTGCTAACTGGAGCGGCTCAAAATCCAACACATGCGATGGATCCGGGACGTACTTTTGCAGCATCGAAACATGAAATACGTTATGCACCACTGACAGACTGGGTGATAGTGCTACCCGATACGCCAACGTACCAACCCTCTCCAGAATCTCAAATTGCCCAATAAACCTCGGGTTGAGCTTGACTCTCCGGCCAAAATGCATCATGCCCTTCATGGGCGATATCCTCACGAATACGTGATCTCCTTCTGCTAGCTCCAGATCTCGTCACCTACTATCGGCATAACTCTTCTGGCGACTCTGTGCTGTCCTCATCCGATTTCGTATCCTGATCACAATATTTGTCGTCTGTTGTACCATATCTAGCCCAGTCAAAACTCTCTCTCCAACCTCGTCCCAGTGCACGGGAGATCGGCATCTCCTCTCGTACAGAGCCTCATAGGGAGACATCCCAATCGATGCCTGAAAGCTGTTATTGTACGTGAACTCTACCAGAGGAAATCTCAAATCCCACGTACCCTAGAAATCTATCACACAAGCTCTCAGCAAATCCTCCAGAATCTGGATGACTATCTCCGACTGTCCATCTGTCTGTGGGTGAAAAGTTGTATTTAATGACAACTTAGTTCCCAACACTGCGTGTAAGCTCCTCCAAAACGCAAATGATGGTGTCTCGGTCTGACACAATAGAGACTGGAATGCCATGTAGCCTAACAATCTCTCTAATGTAAAGCTCTGCATACTACGTCAAGGTGAAAGTGGTCTTCACCGGTAGGAAATGCACGGACTTGGTGAGTCGATCCACAATCACCCAAATCACCGTATAATCTCTGGGACTCCTGGGTAATCCAACCACAAAATCTATCGTGATGTTCTACCACTTCCACTCAGGAATAGGGAGTGGCTATAGTAACCCTGCCTGTCTCTGATGTTCTGTCTTGACCTGCTGACAGGTCAAGCACTCGGATACGAATCGACCGATGTCCTTATTCATCCATGGCCACCAATAGAGCGTCTGCAAATCTCTGTACATCTTTGTACTCCCTGGGTGGATGGAGTACGTCGATGCATGAGCCTCTGATAAAATTCAGCTCTCAACTGCCCAGTACTCGGCGCCCACATACGATCTCTGAAGCGAGTAATCCCATCCTCTACTGTATACAGTCCTCGGCCTCTGGCCCATCTCTCTGTCTCCACTGTTGTAACAGCTCATCAATGGCCTGGCCATCCCTAATCCGATCTCGAAAAGTCGGCTGAACTGTGAGCGCTGCTAAACTCGGTGCACAACCTCCTAAATAGAACTCCAATCAAAATCTCTGTATCTCAGCCTGTAGTGGCCTCTCGACTGATAAGCATGCCATCACTGAAGTCTTCCGGCTCAAAGCATCTGCCATCACATTAGCTTTACCCGGATGGTAGCTAATGTCATAGTCATAATCCTTCACCAACTCCAGCCACCTGCGCTGTCTCATATTCAGCTCCTTCTAGGTGAAGAAGTACTTGAGACTCTTATGGTCGGTGAAAATCTGACACTTCTCACCGTACAAGTAGTGTCTCCAAATCTTCAGTACAAACACTACTGCTGCAAGCTCCAGATCGTTCGTCGGATAATTCTGCTCATAACTCTTCAACTGTCTCGATGCATATGCAATAAACTTGCCACCCTGCATCAGAACTGCACCTAAACCTCTCAGGGAAGCATCTGTATACACCACAAACTCCTCATGATCCACTGGAATCGCTAAAATTGGCGCTGAAGTGAGAGTCTCCTTCAGCTGATTGAAGCTCCTCTATCACTCAGGACTCCACACATACTTTGAAATCTTCTTGGTCAGGGCTGTCAAGGGCACTGAAATCGAAGAGAAGCCCTTGATAAACTTGCGGTAGTATCCTGCTAAACACAAGAAACTGCGAATCTCCGCTGCATTCTTCGGAATCCCCCAGTTCTGTACTGCCTCCACCTTGGATGGGTCGACTGAAATCCCATCTCTGGAAATGATATGCCCCAAAAACTCCACCTGCTCGAGCCAAAACTCTCACTTGCTGAACTTGACATACAATCTGTGCTCCCTCAATGGCTGCAGGGCGGTCTGTAAATGCTGTTTGTGCTCCTATAAGATCCTCGAATAGACCAGGATGTCGTCGATGAATACTATGATGAACTGGTCTAAATACTATCTGAAGACCCGGTTCATCAAATCCATGAAGATCAATGGGGCATTCGTCAGTCCAAACGACATCACCAAGAACTCGTAGTGGCCATAACGTGTCCGAAATGCAGTCTTGGACACGTCCTCCTCTCTAAACCACAACTGATGGTAACCAGATCTCAAGTCGATCTTGGAGAACACTGAAGCTCCCTGCAACTGGTCAAACAAGTCCTCGATCCTCGGGAGTGGGTATTTGTTCTTCACTATAACATGGTTCAACTCCCGTTAGTCAATGCACCACCTCAAACTGCCATCGTTCTTCTTCCCAAACAGAACTGGCGTGCCCCATGGATAAAAGATAGGGAGAATAAATCCCTTGTCGAGCAACTCCTGAATCAGCTCCTTCAGCTCGGTAGGAGCCAATCGATACGGTGCATTAGAGATAGGCACTGTACCTGGCATCAGCTCAATCGAAAAACTCCACCTCTCTCTTCGGTGGAACTCCCACGACGTCATCAGGGAAAACATCTGCAAAGTCCCTGACTACCTCCACATCAAACAGTGAAGGGCCTGTTGTATCTCCCGAAGTAGTAACACTGGCCAAGAACGCCTGACAACCAATCTCCACTAGCTTCCTGGCCTACAGAAAAGATATGAACCTGGGCTTCCGCGGTCTCCTCACTGCCTCAAATAAGAAGGTCTCCTGCCCTAGTGGCCTGATCGTCACGGACCTCCGCTGGAAATCAATAACCGCTCCAAACTCCGTCAATCAGTCCATGCCTAGGATGAGGTCAAACCCTGACATCGGCCAAACGATCAAGTCTGCTATGACCGCATGATCCTGGAACATCATCACCAAACCCTGAACAATGCTGGTAATCGTCAACTCCTCTCTTGACGGAACCGTCACGGCGAGAGCTACTCCCAAGCTCTCCGGTAATATACCCATCCTCTGAGTGAACGCACTCAAGATGAACAAGTGAGTCGCCCCTGAGTCTAGCAAGGCAAGGGTAGTGACACCAAGCACCCGAATCTTTCATGAAACAGAAACGTCACACAGACATGCGTTTACTGTCAAACCAGATATCATTAAGCAGTTTAGATGCCTAAAACCTTTCTAGGTTCGCTAGTCTTGTCCGTCTACGATCCCAAGCATGTTCTAGAAGATCTACAATTCTACTAGATTCAATCCAACAGCCTAAGACATAAACCTCCTAGCAGTGCTCTACTTACCATGCAATTTAAAACACCCAAATACCAACATTCCAAAATCACGGTAATGGCAGAAATTCTAAAGCGGAATACCTGTGAGCAGTGTTGTGTCTGGATCTGCAGCCTCTGCCTGCATCACAAAAACACGACCTGTAGCCTGTCTCTTCTTAGGACAATCCCTAGAAATATTCCCTGGCTCCTTGAAGTGATAGCACCTGCCTGATCCAGCCATGCAAGGTCCGGAATGATGCTTATGGCACTCCTTGCAGATAGGCGTCCCTCCATGTCTAGGGGCGCTGGCCCCCTGCTGCTGCGGCCTCTGCTGGCCCTGAGGTCTCTGTTGCTTCTACCCCTATGGAGTTGGGCCCTTAGGAGGCCCCTGAAAATGTCTATTCGCTGGCTGCTGCGTAGACTGACCCCTGACGGGCTGCTGTAACTGACGCTTCCTCTGGAAGTCATCCCTCATGTCCTTCCGGCCCCTCTCGGACCGGTAAGCTCTGTTCAATGTCGCCATACGTAGCCACGTTCGCCATATTGACATCGTGGCGGATGTGTGGTCACAGTCCATCAGTAAACTGCCGCAGCTTCTCGCTCTCCACATGCGTGATCGAGGGTACAACGTGACACCCCCACTCGACCTGCCGCACATACTCAGCAACAGACCTGTCTCCCTGACGGAGACTCATGAACTCCCTGATTAGCTGCTCTGGGCATCAGCAGTGAAATACTTCTCAAAGAAGACCACCTTGAATCTCTCCCAAACCAACCACTGCGCTCTCCCACCAAAGAGCTGCATCTCCCTTCATCATAAAGATAGCACATAGGACCTTGTCAGCATTCGGGAGACCCATATAAGCAAATATGGTCTCCAACGAATGGATCCACTCCTCAGCTACAAGAGGATCAGTAGTACCAGCAAAATCCTTAGTTCCCTGCTTGTAGAACCTCTCAGCCACGTCCTCCTCATGGGACTTACCAGGTCGCTCAGACTGTCTCTCCAGCAACCCGGTGATCCCGGATAGCATGTCCACATTAGCCCTCTCATACGGTGTCAACTGTGGAGGTGGGGGAGGAGGATGAGGCGTACCATCACTCTGCTGGTTCTTATCGCATCTGGGAGGCATTCTGGCACATAAAACCCTTCACGTAAGTATAAGTGCATGACTAAGTGTCTAACTCTTAAACTCCTAGGTAAAACTCATGCAGAAATAGAACATGCATCATGCGAAAATAAACATGATAAAACTCCAAAACTTACAGACTGGCAGTGCGACTTTCGAGCTCCACGCAACAGACTAATACCCCACCAGAACCACCGCTCGATACCAACTGAAACTAACCGTACTCTAGAATTTTTTTTTAAAATAAACTAAAGTGCGGAAACTAAACATGACTGATAAAATAACTGAAAATGTCAGGCCTCATGTTCACAACAGAGTAAAAACCCAAACACACATGCGGAAGCTTAACAAAAAGTGGGTAAAATTTTTTCTTTTAGGCCCGATGGTTTAAAACATATAATTTAAAATAGAACAATACTCAAAATAAGTTCCCAACTTACAAACCAACAAAAGAAAGTATAGCATCAATACAATTAAAAGTATCAGACTCCACATCAGAAGATAACAACGAAGCACAGGGCATCTCCCCGGCTACTAGACTGATACATACATAGGACACTCAACCACCTCTTGGGGCACCGCCAGCTGGGTTACCTCCTCGACCAGCTGTATGACCTGGACAACACAACAGGCAACAAACAAACCAAGCCCCAGAGGGACATGGGGTCAAACCCCAGTACGGAGAGCAACTATAAATCAGCAGTAAACAGCAAGAATAAAATGCAGATGCTATGCATGGGATGCTGGACAACAACAAGTGACTCCAACCAAAAATGAAGTCAAGGAACTCAATGCACAGCTCAACTGAATCTGCAACAACGGTGGCCACAGGGTGTGTTCCAAGTGTGGTAATGAGCCACTCGCCGGGACACAACACCCGAATACCAGATGCATCAAACAAATCGACCTCCGATTGCCCAACCTATGCACTGTGGTAGTTAGCCACTCGGTGCATAGGAGCTAACATAATAGCATCAATACATTAAAAGTATCAGACTCCACATCAGAAGATAACAACGAAGCACAGGGCATCTCCCCGGCTACTAGACTGATACATACATATATGCTATACGCTACTGGGACACTCAACCACCTCTTGGGGCACCGCCAGCTGGGTTACCTCCTCGACCAGCTGTATGACCTGGACAACACAACAGGCAACAAACAAACCAAGCCCCAGAGGGACATGGGGTCAAACCCCAGTACGGAGAGCAACTATAAATCAGCAGTAAACAGCAAGAATAAAATGCAGATGCTATGCATGGGAAGCTGGACAACAACAAGTGACTCAAACCGAAAAGGAAGTCAAGGAACTCAATGCACAGCTCAACTGAATCTGCAACAACGGTGGCCACAGGGTGTGTTCCAAGTGTGGTAATGAGCCACTCGCCGGGACACAACACCCGAATACCAGATGCATCAAACAAATCGACCTCCGATTGCCCAACCTATGCACTGTGGTAGTTAGCCACTCGATGCATAGGGGCTAACATAACCCCGCAAGGGAGATGAGAGTGCGGTATTCCCGCTCGCCCTAGCGTCCTGGTAAGAAACAAAGCAAGAACAACGATACGATGGCAATAAAGCTGGAATGAGATGCAAATGCGTGTATGCACATGCTGGAATAACAAGCATATCAACATATGCGAAAGCAATAGCAACATCAGCAAGTACATAACACATAACACACGTCCATCTTGTTAGAGTAGATGCCCAACTAGCCAACTTGTGGCGTGTGGGTTTATAGACTCTTGTATTTGACATTCTTTATATATGATATTCGCATTTATTTATGGCATCCTTTACTTTCATTGTGTTGTATAATGATTAACAATTGCGTTGAGTAAAGACCTAGAATGCACCATAGTGTATGTTAGATGTGATAGTGGGTATGACGGCTATCATGAAATACATCTAATAGTCACTGTGTATTCTGAATTAGTTCCTAGTCGATTGGGCCGTCAAAATGAGGATAAGGCCGCCCGAGCTCGAGACTAGTATCTGCGATGCGAAGTACCATGTTTCATTGGTAGGGAACATTGTGATGTTCTGAGCATGCAGATAGATAGTGACCTGGTGATCTATCGAACTACCCTCGTTCGGACTTTCCAAGTGGTTATCATTTGTCGAGTGGATAAGTCCGAGGTCTTGGTTGTACTGATTAGTCCTCATGACTCGAAAAGTCATTGAGACTCTACATGATAGGCGTCTCACTTTGACTCGTTTGCTGACTCACTTGGGGTCATTAGGCGGCGGGGTTGGGTGAGATCCCGATGCATGTAGGAGTTGATGCATCGTTGTCGAGGATTCACCGCTCGCAGACATGCGTGGATATCCTATGGTATCTGAGGGGATAATAGTGTATAAATCTCTGTCCAGAGTACTAGAAGTGTTTTAGGTATGGGTTTACCTAGTTACACTCGCGATGTCACTATTTGATCTCCAAGATGTATGCATAGCTATCGGATCTATAGCGACTCTCAATTTACCAATGGTCGTTGATCTGATCGAGATATATGGATTGAAAGGATCGTACTGTACGCTAACCACGACCAACTGGTTCTTGCAGGCACTATCAGTGATACCTAGGGGATCATGGGGCGATGTTGCTAGACGCTCTTACCATGATCCGATGGGCAAGTCCGGAATTGTGATTCCGGAGCCACAATGGTTGTGGGCCCACGGCTAGCTGTATCCCTGAACCATTGAGGGTCACACAAGTACTGGATTCGAGATTCCCGCACGGATACTGAGCTCAATGTGTTTAGCATAGGAGGAGGATTTTGGAAGTGCGACTTCCTAAAAGTCAACAGGGGTCAAATCGTGATTTCCGCTGTTGAGGGGCAAAACGGTCATTTTGCACTGGAGTTCTGAAAAATGGTTTTTCAGATCATAATTTTTAGTATTGGAAACTGAGTCGATCGGTCTGATCTGATCGTCGATCGGAGTTATGATGAAACCGCAATGAATTAAACGAACCGAATGTTCACATGGACCTGGGTATGGCCCAAGTCCATTGGGCCGGTTCAAGCCCATCTAGCAACTTAATTTAATTAAGATGACTTAGGGTTTTGATGATAGATAGACATCACAATTAACCCTAGTCTCCATCACTAAAATCCGCCGCCCCCTCCTCCACAAAACCTCACGCACGGCCGCCGCTTGTTGCCGCCGCCGCCGCCTCCCTCGCCGGAATTTGTTCCGGCCAACCTTTCGAGGAGAATCCGTCCGTGCTGATCTCGTCAGGCCTTCTAGTGCAGGCAGACGAAGGAGTCTCCCTTCCGGTCGTGGACCTGATTGACGAATCTACAGCCGCCTACCGTGAAGAGCCGGTCTTCTTGTAATTCCGGTTGGAGCCAGGCGC
>KQ995573.1:0-11084 GCA_001598015.1 Dorcoceras hygrometricum
TTTCCGTACGGATACTCAGCTCAATGTGTTGAGCACGAGAAGAGGATTTCGGGAAGTGCGACTTCCTAAAAGTCAACAGGGGTCAAACCGGGGTTTCCCGCTGTTGAGGGGCAAAACGGTCATTTTGCACTGGGGTTCTGAAAAATGGTTTTTCAGATCATTGTATTCAGTTTCGGAAACTGAGTCGATCGGTCTGATATGATCGGTGATCGGAGTTACGGTGAAGTCTCGGTGATGGAGATGAAACGAATGTTCATCCGTTGGACCCGGGCCCGTTGGGCCGGATCCAAATCCATCACCTATTCTATTTAATATAGAATTATGACTTAACCTAAACACAACTCATGACAACTCATGCACTTAACCCTAACCCTAATCTCTATAGCCGCCTCCTGCTCTCTCAAACGCCGCCGCCGCCCGTCTTCGCCGGAAATTCGTTTCCGGCCAATTAGACGAGGAGAATCCGGTCGTGCTGATCTCGTCAGTCCTTCTAGTGCAGGCTGACGAAGGAGTCTCGTTTCTGGTCGTGGACCGGATTGGCGATATCTACCGCAGTCTACCGAGAAGAGCCGACGTTATTGTAACTACGGTTGGAGCCAGGCATAAGTGCCAGCAAGGTAGTGGTTTTGAACCCCCTATGTATGTCGATAATTGTTATTGAATTTTTCGTATTGATCGTCTTTCCGGCTTTTATTCTATGTTCTTCCGCTGCCTCGCCGGGGGACGGATCCGGATCCCCAACAGGTTTTGTGTTTAAGTGTTTGTTATATTTCGAGTACGAAATCTTTTTTTTAGTGGGGCAGAAATGTGAGGACTGATGTTGTTGGATCTTTGTTTACAGATCAGAATCTAAGTTTTGATTCACACAAAATCTGGTTCTATTGTACTAACGCTCTACTAGACATGTGCAGCTTGCTTAGACTGGAGTAGACGTGAAGATATCCAAGCTAGGACAGTGAAGGGACGCCTGAGCTGGACTGGTCGAAGATATCTAGCAGGAACAGTAAGGGGACGGCCAAACTGGTTAGGCAGTTTACTTACAGAAGTGCAGGGTACATCAAGTTGGTGCATCAGCTGGATGTTGGAGCAGCACGAAGATCAAGCGCAGAATCAAGAGCAGAGAAGAAGTGCAGAGTTGAAGTGCAGAATGCCCAAGTACAGAATAGCTCAAACGCAGATCAAGTGCAGTGTACAAGAGCAGTGATTGAGTGCGAAGACAGGTACAAGCGTAGTGATCGAGTGCAGATCCGATCACCAGCGATGTACAATATACCTTGCCGAACGACCAGCTAAAGGACCAGCTGGAAAGTCAGCAAGGGCAGAAGAGCTGATTCAACGAGAAGAGAGACTAGCTCTAGGTGCCCACCTTGGACGAGGAAGAATTTGCATGCTGGGGGGCACTCGAGTAGTCTTCTTCAACTCAAGATGGTTCACCTAAGAAAACCAGCTTGGGGAACAGCTCAAAAGCAGTGTCTGCTTAGATACAGGAGCAGACTAAAAACCAGCTGGTTAAGGACAAACCAGCTGGACACAAACAAGAGGAGACGAAGAGATCTTTGAACGGCTTGAAGAAGAAACCAGCTCGAACAAGACCAGATCGATGAATATCAGATTGATGAACAAGCTGGCTAGCTGGTTAAGGACAAACCAGCTTGATGGCAGGACAGGTGCGATCAAACCCACGAGCAAGGAGATTTGAATACAATGCTGTACGACAAACATTGTCTAGTATTTAAATCGACTTGCTTGTATTGTCTTATCGGGACAGAGCTCGAAGTGACCAAAGGCTGCAGAATCACCGATGAACAGAGCTCAAATCAAATAAATCCTGCAATGCATAAATGCCAAAGGACACAAAGTACATATGCGTCAGAAGCCTTTTCAAAACGGCTACATCTTTGTGTCGAACGGATATATCCAAGCAGAGGCTTTATAAAGAGGCGCAATGAAAACAGATTGAAGAGATATGCGCAAAAACAGTGAGAGTGTGTTGTGCAAATCCGAAAAGAAAACACTTTAAGACGCACAACACTTGATCTGGGGAGATAGCAGAAAACCAGCTCAGACCAGGAGCACTTCCCAGAGTGTGTGAGATTTAATTCATTTAGAGATTGTGCTTACACTGTAAATCTCTCACACACACATTCACTCATATTCGAGAGTTGAGCGAAATAGATAAAGAGTGAATGTGATTCAAATACTCTCCATTGTAGTCTTTGGAGAGAGACGTTAAACAAGTCTAGTTGTCTTTCGCACTGAGACGTTAAATAAGTGTGTGTAGTCTTGGGACAGAGACGTTAAACAAGTCCTTGTAGCCTTTCTCATTGGGGCGTAAAAAAAGTGAAGTTGGTCACACAGCTTGCGGGCTGGTGTGCAGTGGTAGAAGCTAGGAGTTCTTGCGGCTGCGGGTCGTAGAGAGTGGGTTACAGCGAGGATAGTTGTAATCAAAGTCTTCTAGTGGATCCTTCCCGAGGCAGAAGAAGGGGAGATGTAGGAGATTAAGCTCCGAACTTCCAGAAACAAATTCAGCGTATCTTTCTTTACTGTTTTCAGTATTTACATTCATGCGCATCACATATTTGCTTACGCGTTTATAACTGTTTAATTGGGCTTCAAACGATAGAGTGCAGTTTGAGTTATTCCGCATGTTTTATTTACATTACTCAATATGTATCTCGGTGCACAAAGTATTCAAGAACACTGAGCTATTGAAGCTCAAGTTAAGTTAACCAGATCTTTCGGCCAAAGTGTCGAGCTGGTTTTAGTCTTCCAGCTGGAACTGGAATGTTTTACGCTCGCCTTATATCGGGCTGGTTTCAACTTTCAACGGAAACCAGCTTGATCTTTGCGAACCCGGCTTCAACTTCTGTCTGAATCCTGCGTCTTGTCATTCGATCTAGTTACACCCTATAGCACTGGTTATTGATCGAATAACTAGTCATTGCACATTAATAGAGGGTTAAAACGATCCCCAACAAGTGGTATCAGAGCAGGTTGTTCTTGAATAGTGCATTTCCTTCGAAACATGTTTTTAAACAGTTTACGCTCTGATATCATTTCGTAACCCTGTCTGTGCTACAAATTTTTAAGATTTTCAAACCTCGGCATATCGATAGGGGGAGGAATGCTTCTTGATGCTCCTCTGGTCTATATGTATGAGAAATTTTGAATAGCATAGAATTTGTCTTCAAAATCTCATGCATACACAAAGATTTCGACAAACTGTCTCCCTGTGCATAAAATAATTTTTATTTCGAAAATAAAATTACCCCATGTTTTGTTGAGGGGGAGTTTTGTTTTAAAATTTAAGGGGGAGATAAGGTTTCAAACTCTTTTTTATTCCCACAAAAAGGGGGATAAATATTTTCAAGCATAAACATACATGCATATGTTTATCCAGATTTTGTGTTGATAAAAAAGGGGGAGATTGTTGGATCTGTGTTTACAGATCAGAATCTAAGTTTTGATTCACACAAAATCTGCTTCTATTGTACTAACTCTCAACTTGACATGCGCATCTTTCTTAGACTGGAGTAGACGTGAAGATATCCAAGCTAGGGCAGTGAAGGGACGCTGAGCTGGACTGGTCGAAAATATCCAGCTGGAACAGTAAGGGGACGCCCAAACTGGTTCGGTAGTTTACTTACAAAAGTGCAGGGTACATCAAGATGGTGCATCAGCTGGATTTTCGAGCAGCACGAAGATCTAGCGCAGAATCAAGAGCAGAGAAGAAGTGCAGAATGCTCAAGTACAGAATAGCTCAAGCACAGATCAAGTGCAGTGTACAAGAGCGGTGATTGAGTGCGAAGATAGGTACAAGCGCAGTGATCGAGTGCAGATCCGATCACCAGCGATGTACAATATACCTTGCTGAACGACCAGCTGAAGGACCAACTGGAAAGTCAGCAAGGGCAGAAAAGCTGCTTCAACGAGAAGAGAGACTAGCTCTAGGTGCCCACCTTGGACGAGGAAGAATCTACATGCTGGTGGGGCACTCGAGTAGTCTTCTTCAACTCAAGATGGTTCACATATGAAAACCAGCTTGGGGAACAGCTCAAAAGCAGTGTCTGCTTAGATACAGGAGCAGACTAAAAACCAGCTGGTTAAGGACAAACCAGCTGGACAGAATCTTCAGGGACAGATCGTGAAAGAAGACCTTAGCTCTGAAGATGATGAAGGTCCGCTCGAAAGAAGATCAGCTGACAAGAGCAAATTAGAAGAGTTTCTCAAGAGCGGTTGCAAACAATAGGAGACGAAGAGATCTTTGAACGGATTGAAGAAGCAACCAACTCGAACAAGATCAGATCGATGAATATCAGATTGATGAACAAGCTGACAAGCTGGTTAAGGACAAACCAGCTTGATGGCAGGACAGGTGCCATCAAATTCACGAGCAGGGAGATTTGAATACAATGCTATACGACAAACATTGTCGAGTATTTAAATCGACTTTCTTGTATTGTCTTCTTGGGACAGAGCTCGAAGTGACTAAAGGCTACAGAATCACCGATGAACAGAGCTCAAATCAAATAAAGCCTGCAACGCATTAAATGCAAAAGGACACAAAGTACATATGCGTCAGAAGACATTTCAGACTGGCTACATCTTTGTGTCCAACGGATATATCCAAGCAGAGGCTTTATAAAGAGGCGCAATGAAAATAGATTGAAGAGATATGCGCAAAAACAGTGAGAGTGTGTTATGCAAATCCGAAAAGAAAACAACTTGAAGACGTAAAACACTTGATCTGGGGAGATAGCAGAAAACCAGCTCAGACCAGGAGCACTTCCCAGAGTGTGTGAGATTTAATTCATTTATTGTGCTTACACTATAAATCCCACACACACACATTCACTCTTATTCGAGAGTTGAGCGAAATACATAAAGAGTGAATGTGATTCAAATACTCTCCATTGTAGTCTATGGACAGAGACATTAAACAAGTCTAGTTTTCTTTCGCATCGAGACGTTAAAGAAGTGTGTGTAGTCTTTGGACAGAGACGTTAAACAAGTCTTTGTAGCCTTTCTCACTGAGGCGTAAAAGAAGTGAAGTTAGTCACACAGCTTGCGGGCTGGTGTGCAGTGGTAGAAGCTAGGAGTTCTTGCGGCTGCGGGTCGTAGAGAGTGGGTTACAACAAGGATCCTTGTAATCAAAGTCTTCTAGTGGATCCTTCCCGAGGCGAAAGAAGGGGAGATGTAGGAGATTGAGCTCCGAACTTCCAGAAACAAATTCAGCGTATCTTTCTTTACTGTTTTCAGTATTTACATTCATAAGCATCACATATTTGCTTACGCGTTTATAATTGTTTAATCGGCTTCGAAAGATAGAGTGCAGTTTGAGTTATTTCCGCATGTTTTATTTACATTACTCAATATGTATCTCGGTGCACAATGTATTCAAGAACACTGAGCTATTGCAGCTCAAGTTAAGTTAACCAGATCGTTCGGCTAAAGTGTCGAGCTGGTTCTAGTCTTCCAGCTGGAACTGGCATGTTTAGCGCTCGCCTTATATCGGGCTGGTTTCAACTTTCAGCTGAAACCATCTTGATCTTTGCGAACCCGGCTTCAACTTCTGGCTGAATCTTGCATCTTGTCATTCGATCTAGTTACACCCTCTAGCACTGGTTATTGATCGAATAACTAGTCATTGCACATTAATAGAGGGTTAAAACGATCCCCAACAAGTGGTATCAGAGCAGGTTGTTCTTGAATAGTGCATTTCCTTCGAAAAATGTTTTTAAACAGTTTACGCTCTGATATCGTTCGGTAACCCTGTCTGTGCTACAAATTTTTAAGATTTTCAAACCTCTGAGATCAGCATACAGCATTCAGTTCAACTCACGAACTCCAGAATAGTAAGAGCTACCAAAACTAAGTTTATAGTGCTCAGCTGACACCGACTAGCTCACGTCGCGTACTCTCATCTCTCAGGTAGTAGTACGTAGATCAGTACTCAACTCAGTACGCATCACTCAGTGTTGGATCTGTGTTTACAGATCAGAATCAAGTTTTGATTCACACAAAATCTGGTTCTATTGTACTAACGCTCTACTTGACATGCGCAGCTTTTTTAGACTGGAGTAGACGTGAAGATATCCAAGCTAGGGCAGTGAAGGGACGCCTGAGCTGGACTGGTCGAAGATATCTAGCTGGAACAGTAAGGGGACGCCCAAACTGGTTCGGTAGTTTACTTACAGAAGTGCAGGGTACATCAAGCTGGTGCATCAGCTGGATGTTGGAGCAGCACGAAGATCAAGCGCAGAATCAAGAGCAGAGAAGAAGTGCAGAATGCTCAAGTACAGAATAGCTCAAGCACAGATCAAGTGCAGTGTACAAGAGAAGTGATTGAGTGCGAAGACAGGTACAAGCGCAGTGATCGAGTGCAGATCCGATCACCAGCGATGTAAATATACCTTGCTGAACGACCAGCTGAAGGACCAACTGGAAAGTCAGCGAGGGCAGAAGAGCTGCTTCAACGAGAAGAGAGACTAGCTCTAGGTGCCCACCTTGGACGAGGAAGAATCTGCATGCTGGTGGGGCACTCGAGTAGTCTTCTTCAACTCAAGATGGTTCACCTAAGAAATCCAGCTTGGGGAACAACTCAAAAGCAGTGTGCTTAGATACAGGAGCTGGTTTGTCCTTAACCAGCTGGACAGAATCTTCAGGGACAGATCGTGAAAGAAGACCTTAGCTCTGACAATGATGAAGGTCAGCTCGAAAGAAGATCAGCTGACAAAGAGAAAATTAGAAGAGTTGCTCAAGAGCGGTTGCAAACAAGAGGAGACGAAGAGATCTTTGAACGGCTTGAAGAAGCAACCAGCTCGAACAAGACCAGCTCGATGAAGATCATATTGATGAACAAGCTGACAAGCTGGTTAAGGACAAACCAGCTTGATGGCAGGACATGTGCCATCAAACCCACGAGCAGGGAGATTTGAATACAATGCTATATGACAAACATTGTCTAGTATTTAAATCGACTTGCTTGTATTGTCTTCTCGGGACAGAGCTCGAAGTGACCAAAGGCTGCAGAATCTCCGATGAACAGAGCTCAAATCAAATAAAGCCTGCAACGCATTAAATGCCAAAGGACACAAAGTACATATGCGTCAGAAGACTTTTCAGAACGGCTACATCTTTGTGTCCAACGGATATATCCAAGCAGAGGCTTTATAAAGAGGCACAATGAAAACAGATTGAAGAGATATGCGCAAAAATAGTGAGAGTGTGTTGTGCAAATCCGAAAAGAAAACACTTGAAGACGCACAACACCTGATCTGGGGAGATAGCAGAAAACCCGCTCAGACCAGGAGCACTTGCCAGAGTGTGTGAGATTTAATTCATTGAGAGATTGTGCTTACACTGTAAATCTCACACACACACATTCACTCATATTCGAGAGTTGAGCGAAATAGATAAAGAGTGAATGTGATTCAAATACTCCCCATTGTAATCTTTGGACAGAGACATTAAATAAGTCTAGTTTTCTTTCGCACTGAGACGTTAAATAAGTGTGTGTAGTCTTTGGACAGAGACGTTAAACAAGTCTTTGTAGCCTTTCTCACTGAGGCGTAAAATAAGTGAAGTTAGTCACACAGTTTGCGGGCTGGTGTGCAGTGGTAGAATCTATGAGTTCTTGCGGCTGCGGGTCGTAGAGAGTGGGTTACAGCGAGGATCCTTGTAATCAAAGTCTTCTAGTGAATCCTTCCCGAGGTGGAAGAAGGGGAGATGTAGGTTATTGAGCTCCGAACTTCCAGAAACAAATTCAGCGTATCTTTCTTTACTGTTTTCAGTATTTACATTCATACGCATCACATATTTGCTTACGCATTTATAACTGTTTAATTGGGCTTCGAACGATAGAGTGCAGTTTGAGTTATTTTTGCATGTTTTATTTACATTACTCAATTTGTATCTCGGTGCACAAAGTATTCAAGAACATTGAGCTATTGCAGCTCAAGTTAAGTTAACCAGATCGTTCGGCCAAAGTGTCGAGCTGGTTCTAGTCTTCCAGCTGGAACTGGCATGTTTAGCGCTCGCCTTATATCGGGCTGGTTTCAACTTTCAGCTGAAACCAGCTTGATCTTTACGAACCCGGCTTCAACTTCTGGCTGAATCTTGCGTCTTGTCATTCGATCTAGTTACACCCTCTAGCACTGGTTATTGATCAAATAACTAGTCATTGCACATTAATAGAGGTTTAAAACGATCCCCAACAAGTGGTATCAGAGCAGGTTGTTCTTGAATAGTGTATTTCCTTCGAAAAATGTTTTTAAACAGTTTACGCTCTGATATCGTTCGTAAGCCTGTCTGTGCTACAAATTTTTAAGATTTTCAAACCTCAGCATATCGATAGGGGGAGGAATGATTCTTGATGCTCCTCTGGTCTATATGTATGAGAAATTTCGAATAGCATAGACTTTGTCTTCAAAATCTCATGCATACACAAAGATTTCGACAAACTGTCTCCCTGTGCATAAAATAATTTTTATTTCGAAAATAAAATTACCCCATGTTTTGTTGAGGGGGAGTTTTGTTTTAAACTTTAAGGGGGAGATAAGGTTTCAAACTCTTTTTGATTCCCACAAAAAGGGGGAGTAATATTTTCATGCATAAACATACATGCATATGTTTATCCAGATTTTGTGTTGATCAAAAAGGGGGAGATTGTTGGATCTGTAAACAGATCAGATATTAATTTTGATGAAAACAAAATTTATTATTATGTTTATAATCTATTACTTGACTGCGCATGCCAAGCTGGAATTAGATCGGAATAGAGCCGAGCAGATCAGCTGAAGTACTGTACATTATAAACGAAAAACGAAGCTCAGTGTTAAGAAGAGAAGTTCAGTTCAGATAGCGAGAGCAGTTCAGATGAGTTGAAGGGCAGAGCGTATGAGTTATAGAGAACGCTCAGAGAAAGAATAAAGCAAGAGCAATAATAGATCAAGAGCATAAGAGCGGTATATATCAAATCAGATGAGAACAAATTCAACTTAGTTGAGTAGAAGAGAGTGTATCAGATCTGATTGGATGGTATCAGTTCAGAAAATAACAGAATGATATAGTGAAACAGATCAGATCAGACTCGAAGTGCAGAACATATCAGATCAGGCTCGAAGTGTAAAACAATTCAAATTCGGGCCTTCAGATCAGATCAGGTTTGAAGCGCAAAACAGTTCAGATTAGGACATTCAGATCATATCAGGTCAAAGTGCAGAACATTTAAGATCATATCTTATAATCTCCAAATGAATAATTTGATATTACAGAAGGGAAAATCGTAAAATCAGGTTTACAAGGAGTTACAACTATATGTCAGAGTTTATAGAGCAAATCCTAAATTTTTTTTATCTGAACTAAAACCTCATTTAAATTGTATCGGAGAGAGTTTTTCTTGATTTAGCCGATTAAAGATTTCAAAATTTACTTAATATTTTTGCACTAAGGTCATAATATCATTTTATAGATATTACGCATATTATGCCAACTCTTTACTTACCGTGTACTTGTTTTTCAATAACTCTGACATGTCAATAAATATATAGGTCGGATGTAACTGAAGAATATTTTTTACGAATCAATGCCTTCAATTTTGCATGTCATTATGTCTTAGTAGCAAACTTTGTATGCAATCCGTACACAAATTAAGTTTGAATATAAAGTACTAGTTTATATAAAAAAATTTCCGCATAAAATATAACCAGCCTCAAGTAAATTTAATTTAATATTTGAGTTTTTATTTTATTGAATTGTATTTTGTAGCCCTAAAATTGGTATAGTAACGGGAAGGGTTATTTTGTAGAGAATTTTGGTATATTATAGGAGAGCAACTAAGATGCTTTGACTCTCCGTATAGTATATATGTACGGCGAGGCAGCGGAAGAACAAAGAATAAAGGCCGGGAGACGATAATACGAAAAAGTAGAATTCATAATTCAACATACATAGGGCGTTCAAAACGAATACCTTGCTGGCACTTGTGCCTGGCTCCAACCGGAATTACAAGAACCCGGCTCTTCTCGGTAGATTGCGGTAGATAATCGCCAATCCGGTCCACGACCAGAACCGAGACTCCTTCATCAGGCTGCACTAGAAGAACTGACGAATTCTGCACGAACGGATTCTCCTCGTCGAATCGGCCGGAAACAAATTTTTGGCGAAGATCGGCGGCGGCGCGTGGGCGGCGGCGGCGGCGGCGTGAATTGAGAGGAGGGGAGGGCGGCTAGCACACTTAGGGTTAGGGTTATGTTGTGAGTTATGACACTAGTCATTTCAATTAAGTCTCTTAACCACATTTAAATAGAGTGATGGACTTGGACCGGCCCAACGGGCCTGGGTCCAACGAATGAACATTCAGTTCATCCCCATCACCGTGCTTCATCGTAACTCTGATCGCCGATCAGATCGGACAGATCGACTCAGTTTCCAAAACTGAATACTATGATCTGAAAAACCATTTTTCATAACCCCAGTGCAAAAATGACCGTTTTGCCCCTCAACAGCGGAAATCACGATTTGACCCCTGTTGACTTTTAGGAAGTCGCACTCCCCAAAATCCTCTTCGTATGCTCAACACATTGAGCTCAGTATCCGTACGGGAATCTCGAGTCCAGTACTTGTGTGACCCTCAATGGTTTAGGGATACAGCTAGCCGTGGGCCCACAACCATTGCGGCTCCGGAATCACAATTCCGGACTTGCCCAACGGATCATGGTAAGAGCGTCTAGCAACATCGCCCCATGATCCCCTAGGTATCACTAGTGCCTGCAAGAACCAGTTGGTCGTGTTTAGCGTACAGTACGGTCCTTTCAATCCATATATCCCGATCAGATCAACGACCATTGGTAAATCGAGAGTCGCTATAGATCCGATATCTATGCATACATCTTGGAGATCGAATAGTGACATCGCGAGTGTAACTAGGTAAACACATTTACCTAAAACACTTCTAGTACTCTGGCCAGAGATTTATAACTATTATCCCCTCAGATAGCATAGGATATCCACGCAGGTCTGCGAGCGGTGAATCCTCGACAACGATGCATCGACTCCTACATGCATCGGGGTCTCACCCAATC
>KQ995586.1:0-12321 GCA_001598015.1 Dorcoceras hygrometricum
CTGAATTCTATGATCTAGAAAAACCATTTTTCAGACCCCAGTGCAAAATGACCATTTTCGTCCCTCAACAGCGGGAAACCCCGGTTTGACCCCTGTTGACTTTTAGGAAGTCGCACTCTCCAAAATCCTCTTCTCGTGCTCAACACATTGAGCTGAGTATCCGTGCAGAAATCTCGAATCCAGTACTTGTGTGACCCTCAATGGTTCAGGGATACAGCTAGCCGTGGGCCCACAACCATTGTGGCTCCGGAATCACAATTCCGGACCTGCCCAACGGATCATGGTAAAGCGTCTAGCAACATCGCCCCATGATCCCCTAGGTATCACTGATAGTGCCTACAAGAACCAGTCGGTCGTGGTTAGCGTACAGTACGGTCCTTTCAAATCATATATCCCGATCAGATCAACGACCATTGGTAAATCGAGAGTCGCTATATATCCGATAGCTATGCATACATCTTGGAGATCGAATAGTGACATCGCGAGTGTAACTAGGTAAACACATTTACCTAAAACACTTCTAGCACTCTGGCCAGAGATTTATACACTATTATCCCCTCAGATAGCATAGGATATCCACGCATGTCTGCGAGCGGTGAATCCTCGACAACGATGCATCGACTCCTACATGCATCGGGTCTCACCCAATCCCGACGCCTTATGACCCCAGGTGAGTCGGCAAACGGGTCAAAGTGAGACGCCTATCATGTAGAGTCTCAATGACGTTTCGAGTCGTGAGGACTAATCAGTACAACCAAGACCTCGGACTTATCCACTCGACAAATGGTAACCATTTGGAAATTCCGAACGAGGGTAGTTCGATAGATCACCAGGTCACTATCTATCTGCATGCTCAGAACATCACAATGTTCCTTATCAATGAAACATGGTACTTCACATCACAGATACTAGTCTCGAACTCAGGCGGCCTTATCCTCATTTTGACGGCCCAATCAACTAGGAACATGTTCAGAATACACAGCGACTATTAGATGTGTTTCATGATAGCCGTCATACACACTATCACATCTAACATACGCTTTAGTGTATTCTAGGTCTTTACTCAACGCAATTGTAAATCATTACACACATAATGAAAGTAAAGAATGCCATATAAATCAATGCGAATATCATATATAAAGATTGTCATATACAAGAGTCTATAAACCCACATGCCATAAGTTGGCTAGTTGGGCATCTACTCTAACATAAATGAATAAGAAATCAAATTCTGAAATTTTTTTATCTGTTGAAGAAAATGAACAGTAACTATCTGCTGAAATATGGACGGTTTCAGTCAACAGACATCACTTGCTAGGAATGATGTTACTGACGACAGATACCATTCTATGGAAATAAAGTTACTGTCAACAGCTACTGTAACAGTAGATAACTGATGATAGTTACTGAAAGGTAATGAACAGTAAGTATCTGCCAACAGATATTACTCTATGAAAAATGAAGGTTGCTGTCAGCAGTTAGCAACTGATGAACATCCACGAAAGCTGACACAACTAGACTTAATCAACGCAACTGCTGAAATCTATACTTAGAATATTTTCAACATCGAATATCAGTTGTGGTATAAGAACCAAATTTCAGACTTAACCATATGAACGAACATGAAGAACAATGGTTTCCCTTGTCTGAAGAAATCAAACTATTTCAAGAAATTTCTGGAATGATCGAATAAGCTAATTGTAAGCTACTTCGAAGAGATATCTTTAGAATTCTCACGAATATTCTGAACGAACATCATCAAACCATTTTCTAAAATATTTCTGGATCAACATACAGTAAAACACGTACCTTTCATAAAACAGAGCATGAACTTCTGGTTTTTCTTTTTCTGAAGAACAACCGTAGTTTTCTTCTATACTATGAAATTTCATATAAACATGCAACCAGAACTGAATATATGCTTTCACTGAGTGAGAAAGAAACAGAGTTTACTTGCCTGGATTCTGCAACACAACAACAGCGGAAAGTCTAGAAAATTTCTTACGCACCGCTCGTCTTCTTTTTAAAAACTTTGAAAGTATTTTTGTTCGGCTTCTTCAGAGAGAGAGCACCGCTTCAAAGTAATTTGATTTGAAAGTAATGATGCATGAAGCAGCTTATCATCCTATTTATATGATTTAAAATGCCTAAGGAAGGAAAACACGTTTAACCAATATGCAAAAAAAATCTTAAAAGCGCACTCTGTTTGAAAATAAAATGATGCATATGGAAACCGAACAAATGTTAGTTAAAACAAAGAATTCGATTGGCTTGCAGAAATCGACTAGACACGTGCTGAAATTGTATTCCTAATATCTGAATATCAACCCAAAACATAATGAAGGCTGATAAATGCGTAAACATGGAATCTGAAATTTAGCTTCTAAACAAAGAAAGCCAAACAATATCTGATACTTGAAACTCAACTGAAATAAGAGTTGAATAACATAACAATGTAATCCTTTAAATCTCATAACTTACTAATTGTGGATTATAGAAATGTCTGGGCATTACATTAATGCTATGAAATGCATGAGGCTATCAAGGAATCGGAAATTAATACCAGTGTATCAACTGTCAAATCATCTCAAGTCGAGCCTCTATATCCACACAGTGTATCAACAGGGAAAATCATCGGTCCATGATCTTCAGGGCCCGTCACCCCATCACAGCTCGGTGGTAGACACTCGAATCCGGCAGTCACCACTCCGATGATAGCGTTGGACTTTTCAGGCACGACACATCTGTCGGCCAGTCACAACGTGACTCTCAAAAGGGACATCAATCAATAAATCTGGCTCAAGATGTATGCATGAATGCCATTCAATAATCAATTCTAAATGCATACAATATCAATACGTGAAAACAGAACATCAATAACCAAATCAGGTAAAATCTGTTCACGTAATTCAACCATCAATCAACACAGAATTCATAACACGAAATATAGCCATGTCCACGTTCAAAGCTATTAAAGCTGCGCAATTCGTACCTCACAGCTTCAATCTACCTCAAAAGATTTCTCAAAGGCACGACAGAACTCAGCCTAAGCAAACCAGCCTTCTACAGACCTCCTCAACCTCGGCAGAAGCTATCCTGCGCCTTAAATTCCAACTTCCAGATGAACCAAAGAACACACGGTTCAGATCTCACGAAAATCTTCGAACAAACAGGTTCTTCGCGCTTCTCTCCAATGCCGACTCAGGCCTCCTAGCAAGTATCAATCGAAAGAGCAACTCAAGAAGAATCCAGCGGCACTAATCTCGTTCAAAACAACGGCTGGAATCGACAGAAATATAGGGAAGAAATGTTCGGGTGAACAGTAGCTATCGAGGGTTTCGAAGATGAAGATAAGAAATATCGGGTGGAAAATAATCTAAGTGTTGCTCAACACTTGCATATATAAATTTCCATAAAACAGCTGCTGTTCCCCTAAATCAGTCGTCAGGTAATGCTACAGTAGAGATCTTACAACTAAAACCAGCGTTTCCCTTCAATCGAATCAGTTGATACAATCAGACGTTGCACTACACAGCGAGACATCAAAAAGATGCCGTACCAACTGATCAAAATGACGTCGCAGCGCTCCAACAGCTGAATCTAAAATAATATCAAAACGACGTAGTATCACTTCCTCAGCTGCCAACAGATCTCTCTCTCCAATCGACCAACAGCTGAACAAGATAGCTATCTCAAACGACGTAGTCGAGGAACACGTCACCACCGCTGTCAACGGCTGATGACCAACACAACCAACAACTGAAACAAAGCGTTACACCCAAAACGCTGTCATTCCAAATTATCCAAACGACGTAGTTTCGTTATCCGCTAACAAAGGTAAAACGACGTCACCTCACTACCAGCAGCTGGTCACTCAAACCAATAGCTGATCACTCTACTGAATCAACTTCCTTGCAAAGGCAACAGCTGATTAGCGCTAGAACATCAGCAGTCAACTCCTCAGGGTTGACCAACACATGGCGTCATCTCGTTCAATCTTACGCCCGTGCAACAACTGCCAACAAATTCCTCCCCAGCTGAATGCTCATGAAACTCACGGCTGACTTCATCACGTAATATCTCACAACTGATCACACTACTACTGAAATACCAACAGCTGAATTTCCCGCAAGCCTTCGCATAAAAACGGTGCTGGCTTTACATCTCCCAGCGATAAACCATACTCCTGGAACACTACTGGGATCATTTCCCGCTAGCAAAATGCAACTGCTGAACTCCAATTCCTCAAAAATCTAAAATTCGAAATCCCTAAAATCTCGTGACTAATCCTAAGCAAAACTGATTAATCACTATTCGAATTTCTCAATCCTCACAGTATCTCTAACCTGACGGGTCATGGATCTGCCCCATCTGAATGCTCCAAACACCATCTAAAAAATTAAGAGACCTCGCCCAGCTCGTTGAAGGGCAGCTGGGGTAAAACTGATAGTGCATCGAGACCTCATCATCATATGTACTTGAGAAATGCGATGTTCCTGGCCTAGTACACTCAAGCTGATGCTACTTCCTTAGCCTACTATAAGCCGAAACTGCTATCTGATTGGCTTCAGCAAGCATCTCTAACACCATGAGAGCAATTCCCGTGGATGGCATACCAGAAACAAAATTTTTCCTCTTCTCAACCAAAAATATCCTAATCAGCAGTTCTCCATACTTTGCCTGTACAAAGATCCTCCTTCAACTGCTATCTGAAAGGAATGTGTCTCTGCCCATCTCAGCAACAACTCTTCCTTAGCTGCTATTTGAGAGATGGTCTTATTGATAGCTGACTAATCCTCAAAGAATCTCGGAAACTGATCAAATCCGTAAAAAAATGATTCTCTGATCTATATCAAAAATTCAACATCCACGTTACCTTTGGTATACTCAACCAAAACTTGTTTCCATTTCTCTTCGGGAGCTATCTGAGGTAAAGATCGGTGGCGCCAATCGACTTCTCTTATCTTTACGTCCTGGCTCCACCTTATCTTGGTCACTGGCAGCTCAGTCCTCATAGAGGGAGGAAGGACTTCATCTGGAAGACTCATCAAAATTTCCTCCAGAGACAAAGATTCATCATCAAAGACCTTGCTAGACTTTGTTGTCTTCTCAATACGCTTCGGAGCAGCAATAGTCTTTGGTGCTTATGTAGGCACTGGGTAGGCTTGGCAGATGCCTTAATCAATTTCCACACTTGGCAGATGCCTTAATCAAGTTTCCACAAGGGCGCAGCATCCTCAGATTCGCTATCCTCTTCAATAATCAGCTTATGCTTTGGGAAAGTTGGCTTCTTCTCTAAGCTGCTCTATGGTGGCATCATCTGTAAAAGAACAGTTTATACCGCATTAGGGACGATCGCGAATGCTTTGAGAGAGGGTGCAACTCCCCCAACTATCTTCCTTTTGCGATTCACTGTTGGGTCAGCGGCAGCTTTAGCTTTGGATCTTATAGCCTCCAAATGTTTGGCCTTATCTACTGCTGATCTTGCTTCCATCTCTGCAGCCATCCTAGCTTTAGCGGCTGCTTTCTCTGTGTCGCCAATTTTCTTATCCTCCTCCAAAAACTCCACTGGAGTTGATTTGTTCTTGGCGATATATGTGCCAACAAATTTGACAGGCAAAATCTTCAAGGAGGGAATGGCCTTAAAATTCACCCAGTGTAATCCCTTGTACTCCCTCGAGCAGCAGGCTGATCTACACAGAAAAATCAGAAGCCTTCTTGGTCGATGGGGTCGACCATCGCCTTCAAAATCCATAAAAGGATTTTGCTCCAATTTATTTTGACTCCACTCATGATAGCCACCATCATGACGAAACTCTCTTGGGTCACCGCATCAAAAGACCCAGCTTTTGCAGTGAGGGCCTTGGCGATAATATCGTTAAGCAGGCGATATTCAACCTTGATCGTATTTTTCTTGCAAGAACTCTTCATCGGCATGCCCGATTCTGAAAACTCCATTTCATCTGAGTAACCATCCTCTTGGCAACTCAGAGCCTACAACAAAACCATCAGTAGGCAACTGAAAAACACCTGTAAATATCTCTTACGTAAACATCACCTTCACTCCCCTGACTGTGCTGACCACAGTTTCTTGTTCCATCTTAGCTTGGTGAAGAACTCCTGAATATCTTCCTCATACACCGCCGTCGAGCATCCCAAAAATTCTCAGAGTCCTGATGACTCCAAAGCTTTGAAGATTTCAGCATTTCTCTATTGGGAAGGCTGAGAACTTTCAACGTTAACTTGGAGAGCGTTCTGAACGAAGATCAAATCCATTTCTGTAGGATTTGAGAGATTGCGCAGAGCTTGAGAGATTTTCTACAAAGGAATACAAATGCGATAGACTGCAAAGTAATCGAAAGGTTAGTGACGATAGTGTATAAAAAGAATTTGAAACGATGAGAAAAAATGTTATTTGCGACTTCGTACACTGACAACACACGTGTCAGGCATCGATTGTTGGTTTTAAATTTAAAAAGACACTTTTAACTTTATCGATATAGTAAAAGGAAAAGAACCTCCGTTTATAGAAAATAATCACAACCATTGATTTTAATATACCAGCCGAGGTACTATCAGATCAGATCTAGGATAAGCATCAGTTGTATATGTGCGTAATCTGAAACCACTTAGCTCACACACATTTTGTAACGACTGAAATTTTTCTAACTTAAATTAATAAGTTTTGGGTTCGAATAAAAGAATTCTAAAAGTTTGTACGCGATTCAAAATAGACAACATACAACTTTCTGGACTGAATTGCAAAAGAATAGGACTTTGTATTTATAGAACTGAAATAAACAAAAACAGATCTGATCATATAACTACGCGGAAATTCATACAACAATCAAGGGTACAGTTCTATTCAGATTATATCAAAACAAGGAATCGGTAATCTGTTATATTCCAAAATGGTAACATATTTCTGTACAACAAAAAGAAGAGACTGAAAACTGAACGGAATCTATTGTATATAATAAACAGGACTAGACACAGAACTGAAACTGGTGTCCATGATAAACACCTCCGATCTGTTCCAACTCACACCATCCAGTTCCTTACTAATCATCACCTGCACTCAAGAAAACTAGTGAGCCTAGGGGCTCAGCAAGTAAATCTGGAAAAACAAAACAGGCAATGAAAGCATAACAATAACTTTATCGGTACAATAGTTCAAATCTGAACAAAGCGAATACTGCACATATTTGAAAACATTTACTTGTTTTTAAAAGGAAGAATCTTAACATTTTTCAGAGTCGTGATTATAATCACCCTGTGCTCTGTTCTTATTACTAATCGAAATATGGCTTAGACACCTGCACATAGGTCAATTTCGTTTGATCAAACTGTCATTGAAGGGTATGTAGTTCGTCAACCACAACATGGTCCCTTCCGATTTGAAAGGGCACACTGGTTCGTCAGCCAGCATCCTCACCCTCTCCATATGGAACATCTATTATCTATGCCATAATCTCTTAACATTATGTAAAACTTTCTTTTCTATAACTTTCTTTTCTTACATTTCTTGATCTGAAACAGATCGCTATCGAGTGTGGTTTGTTGTTTTAAAACCCTCTTGATGTTCAGAAGCTATTGGGAATTTCAAGGGATTTCAATCGAAGAAGAAAACTGAATTCAGCTCTAAATATGAACAATACGCAAGAGTTGCCGCTTTTAGTAGAAAACAAGATCTGGACTGTTTGGTCAACTCAGATTTGAAAAAGTCAATATGACTTAAACGAACGGTTCAGATTACGATGGTCAAATGAGGTCAACTCAATCTTGGAATACGAATTCAGATCTCAACATAAAACCGTTCCAAAAAAGAATCAGATTTCGAACTTAGCTTGAAATATCAAAAACTTAGAAGGTTTCCTTAATCTGAAGAAATCGAAAATATCTAAGGAAAAATCTAGAAACAAGAATGACGAGGCTACTTGTAAGCTATTAAGGCAAAAGTACCAAAGCTGCTTGTGAGTTGCTTTGAAGAATATTCCAGAAAACTCAGGAAGAAACAAGAATGAACATCTCGAAACATTTCTTAACAACTTTTCTGAATAAAAAACTCAGCAATCACATACTTCTTTACATACAACATCATAGCTTAATCCTGCGTTTGAAGAACACCAAAAACTGTTCTCAAACATTTTAAAAAACACATACAAACATGCAACAGAAACAATATATAATTTCAAGAGTGTAGCAAGAAACGGAGTTTGCTTGCCTTAATCTACGACAATAATTAGAGTAAGCGGTTTCAGCTTGGACAACAAACAATCCGATCACTTCCTGTGAAAAGTTTTGAAAACTTTGTTAGGTTTTCTTGCAGAGAGAACCGTTTGTGAAAATGAAATATTTGAGAATGAAATACGTATGGAGTGTTTCGACAGCTTTTATATGAAATCTGAAATCTAATTATTGAACACGTTTTCTTTCAAAGGTGCTAAAAATACTTAAAAAGTGCTACTCTAATTCTTTTACAACAAAAGATGCAAACCGAACCATTTTAAAAGAGGAAATAAATCGGCTTGTCTGGACCGGCTGGATAGCTCTTGTAACCGTGCCTCAAATCTGAAAAAAAAATCAAATATACGAAAGCTAATTAAAAATTGCATTTCAAATATATCTCTCAATTCTTTTAAACTTTCTAATTGCGGACTTAAATGTTTCTGGGCGTTACACATTTAGCTGACTTAATATTTATTACTTCTGAGCTTAGGTTCCCCATAAACTGAAGATTCCCCATTAGCTTAGAAACTTCTCGAGAAACTGCAACCGATAGATTAGGACAGTTCTAAGAGACCAAGATTTTTTCGAAAATACGAAAACTTAGCATCAGGAAGTGGTTTGTTGAAGATATCAGTGACTTGCTATTCTGTTGAACGTATTCCAGCCTGACGTTCTTCTTGAGCACGTGATCTCTTATGAAGTGTTGTATGATGTCGATATGCTTGGTTCGTGAATGCAGCATATGATTCTGAGTGATGGCAATAGCACTGGTATTTTCATAGAAATAGGAGCTTCTGTGAGACCTGGTTTTGTAATCAAGATTTAATTGTTGGAATGTATCGATTTTTAGAGATTTCTGGTGGTTTAGATCTCTGTTTGTATGTTTGGTTTGCATTTTAGGGTCTGATATAGCAGTTGGAACAATTATAGAAGTCTTCGTATTTTTGGTTTTGGTGGTGAAAGCTGGTTTTTGTGGTGAGATCTGGTCGGTGATAAATCCAATCGTAGCGTGTTATAGCGCAAGATTCTTAGACACCGTCGTTTTGGTGAAATATGGATGAATTGTGCTAAGTGAGAGCTGGTAGCGTGTTTTGTATCCAGCTGCTGTTTTATTTTGTTCGTTAGGGCAAAACGACAGCGTTTGGATTAGTTGGAGCGACGTTTTGTTGTTGTAGCGCTATCGAGAGACCTGGTCGCGTGTGTTCCTGCTGGTTGTTCAGCCAAAGCAGATATCAACGCGGGTCAACATCCCTGTAGCGCGAGGAGGAAACATCGTCGTTTTGATGTTGCGACTGGTTGTCCAGCTACGAGAGATTTGTTCGCTACTGTAGCTTGCAGCTGGTGGTGGTTACTGTAGCTTGAAGCTGGTATGGCGCGAGAGCTAGCAACTGGATGACGTAGGTTATGCGACGCCGTTTTGATTAGTTGCAACGCTGCGTTTTGTACGTTGCAGCTGGTTCCAGCTTTTGTATTATGAACCAGTGTCTGGTTGTCCAACTTTTGGATTTGAGAACCAGCTGATGGTTTTAAGCGACCAGCTGGTGGAAGATTTGATGACGTCAGCGGAGCGATGTCGTTTTGTTAAGTCGCTGCGACACCGTTTCGAATTGCATTGTTAGAGATTTCAGCTGTTGGTTCTTTGCGTCTGATGGTTTGTTGGTGCCTGCTGATTATGTCGGTGGATGATTTAACCAGTTTTTGCGAGATGTATTTATAGAGAGACTTGGTCTTCGATTGAGATATCAGATTCCATACTTAGAATATTTTCCCCGATTGTGTTCTTCGCTTCGAACCCTAGGTTACTGTTCACAGTAGCTTTTCTTCGGCAATTCCCATCGTTTCCGGCCGTTGTTTGGCGCGTGCGAGGTAGCGTTGGACTCCTCTCGAGAAGCTCTTCTATCTTATACCAGTTTTTGGAGGCTGTGGTTGGCTAGTTGAGGAACGCGAAGTTGCTGCCCGATTGTGCGTTTTGTAGTGCAGGTAGAACTTCGTTCCTTTGTGATGAGATCTTGTTCCTAGCCTTGGTTTAAGCTTGCAGTAAGTTATTTTGGTAGTAATTGCGTTGGTTGAGCGTGGCTCCCAGCCGTGAGCTTATGTATTTGGCCGTGAGTTTCTGTGCAGCTTTTGAGATCTGTGTGTTGTGTATTTAGCACGTTGCTATCCAGATCTCTCGGGCCTGTTTTGTAGTAATTATTGCACAAGAGTATAAGGTACGGATCTGAGCTTGATGTAGCTGGAAATTGGCGTGAGAATGAATGCTAGATGGCTGTTGTGCGTTGATGTGGATGTTGCTCTGTGCATACGTGATTTTCTGTTGATCGTTTAGCTGCCCTGTTATGCATACATGCATTTCCCATATTGCATTCATATTGTTATTGCAGCCATTATTCGTATCTTGTATTGCTGTTGTTGATTCTTACCAGGATGCGAGGGCGAGCGGCAACACCGAACTCTCATCTCCCTGCTGGGATCGTTAGCCACCATGCGCCGAGTGGTTAACTACCACAGTTCATAGGCGAGGCAACGGCAGGTTGAGTTGTTTGATGCATCTGGTATTTGGGTGTAGTGTCATGGCGAGTGGCTCATTACCACACTGTGAACACACCCCGTGGCCACTGTTGTTGCAGATTCTTGGAGCTGTGCTTGAGTTCCTTAGTTCGAAAAATTTTTAAGCCCTGTTTTACGCTTCCGTGATTATGTGCTTAATTGTGCTGTAATCTTGTGTGATTAGCACGGGGCCTGACACAGTGTGAGGCTCTCTGCTCACAATTAATCTTCTAATCTTAATCAGTGGGTTATTAATGTAAACTAAACAAGTTTAACAATCTAATCTGGTTTATACATAACTTACAAAAAAAAAATTTTTTAACCAGCAGAAGCGTATATCAGCAGAAGTAATAAGGTTCAGCTTGTATCGACAATAGTATTCATTTCTACAAAATGCTTCATGGTTCATAGCGATTACAAACTGATGTTCACTAGTACACGCTTATGTCTTATATACAAAACCAGACTTGAACAACCTAAGACCAACTGCTCGATTAAACATAGACTCTCAGCTGGTGTTTTGTTCTTCCTGCTGTTGTTCCAGCTGCTAGGTAGTTTTCTATTACTACCCTTGGTTGCTCCCCACTAGTTTCTTCTTCCTGTTGTCATGCACACACACAAAACAAAACAACAGCCGGATAAACTCCGGTGAGAATCATCTCAGTATAATCAGCAGGTATACATGATAACAATAAAATGCACAATAGTTTATCAACTGTAAACTAAATGCAATAAAACGAAATGATTCTAATTCTCTTCTTCGATCTCAGAATTGATTCCATATCAGTTCGACGCCATCAAGATTCGTATCCGATCTTGACATGAATATTCATCTATCGAAACCATCTCCGGCTTCGACAATCAGGCCAACTCAGTCATGGGCATTAGAATCAATTCAATTCTCTTCAATATGCAAATTCATGTAAATATAAAAGATCCACTACCTGTGATGGATCGACACACACATAACTCAACTTCTAATTCAAGAACAGTTCTACATCAAGAACAGTAATCAAATATGTATGTGATTTCAGCGGAATAATCAAGAAATATCATTCTCGAGTAATCTAGTTCCTGACTCTTCTGTCAGATTATACCTTTGTTCCTCTGTTTTCAAACTGCTTCAGTTAACGTTCTTACACTCTGTTCCTCACTTCCGAAGATACTTGCAAGATCAAAGGTCGATAACTGAAATCCAGATGTTCACAGCATTTCAAATTCATTCCTATTTATAGACAATCGATCTCTGTATTTCTGCAGCATTTCCAACGTATTCAATTCGAGTTCCACGTGTCATGTTGAGTATTCAAACAAGATATACTCCCACCGCTTCGAAAGTAGATAACGATAACCAGATTCCTCCACTGCTGTTGATCGTCCTCAGTTGCTGTTCGAATATCATTCTTTTGTTTTTCAGCAGAAGAAACAATCAGCTGTAATCGCAACCAGTCGCAACAACATGAATCCAGTCGCAACATAAATCCAGTCGCAACACTTCAAAAGTCGCAACATTTCAAAACTCAAAACGATGTCGTTATAACTAAT
>KQ995586.1:39949-53064 GCA_001598015.1 Dorcoceras hygrometricum
AGGCGGTGGGATTGGGTGAGACCCCGATGCATGTAGGAGTCTATGCATCGTTGTCGAGGATTCACCGCTCGAGACATGCGTGGATATCCTATGCTATCTGAGGGGATAATAGTGTATAAATCTCTGGCCAGAGTACTAGAAGTGTTTTAGGTAAATGTGTTTACCTAGTTACACTCGCGATGTCACTATTCAATCTCCAAGATGTATGCATAGTTATCGGATCTTTAGCGAGTAGACATGCGTGGATATCCTATGCTATCTGAGGGGATAATAGTGTATAAATCTCTGGCCAGAGTACTAGAAGTGTTTTAGGTAAATGTGTTTACCTAGTTACACTCGCGATGTCACTATTCAATCTCCAAGATGTATGCATAGTTATCGGATCTTTAGCGACTCTCGATTTACCAATGGTCGTTGATCTGATCGGGATATATGGATTGAAAGGACCGTACTGTACTCTAAACACGACCAACTGGTTCTTGCAGGCACTATCAGTGATACCTAGGGGATCATGGGGCGATGTTGCTAGACGCTCTTACCATGATCCGATGGGCAAGTCCGGAATTGTGATTCCGGAGCCACAATGGTTGTGGGCCCACGGCTAGCTGTATCCCTGAATCATTGAGGGTCACACAAGTACTGGATTCGAAATTCCCGCACGGATACTGAGCTCAATGTGTTGAGCATGGGAAGAGGATTTTGGGGAGTGCGACTTCCTAAAAGTCAACAGGGGTCAAATCGTGATTTCCCGCTGTTGAGGGGCAAAACGGTCATTTTGCACTGGGGTTCTGAAAAATGGTTTTTCAGATCATAGTATTCATTTTTGGAAACTGAATCGATCGGTCCGATCTGATCGGCGATCGGAGTTATGATGAAGTCACGGTGATAGGGATGAATTGAATGTTCATCCGTTGGACCCGGGCCCGTTGGGCCGGTCCAAGTCTATCACAAGTCTATTTGATTAGACTTAAGGGCTTCATAACTAATAATCATAACACTTGATACTTGATTACACAACCCTAACCCTAGAGCTCTAAAAGCCGCCGCCTCCCTTCCTCTCCTCACGCCGCCGCCGCCTCCCTCGCCGAAATTTGTTCCGGCCAACCTTTAGAGGAGAATCCGTTGGTGATAAAATCCATCAGTCTTCTAGTGCAGGCTGATCGGAGGGAGATCGTTTCTGGTCGTGGACCTGATTGACGTAATCTACCGCCGCCTACCGTGAAGTGCCGGTTTCCTCGCGAAACTGGTCGGAGCCAGGCACGAGTTGCCAGCAAGGTAATCAACAAAAACACCCTATGAATGGTTCATAGTTTGCATGATTTTGAATTGTATTGAACGTCTCCCGGCCAAAATTTGTTCTTCCGCTGCCTCGCCGGGAGACGGGATCCGGATCCGCCACGGTTACCCAACATCATACTCGTGTTAGTGATGAGAAGGAGGAAGTTGGTGACTTGCCTCCCCCGGTAGAGAGGATGGATGTGGTGATCGCTCGGTTTCAGAGGATGAACCCTCCAGTCTTCAATGGTGATGAGTCCAGTGAGGATGCGGACTCGTGGCTCCGGAACGTCATCTTTCTTTTCGATCGATGTCAGTATGATGATGAGCTCCGTTTGAGTTTAGTGATTCTACTTCTTAGGAAGGCCGCAGAGCGCTGGTGGCGAGGCGCTTCTAGTACTTTGGAGGAGACCGGTGTTGGGATCTCTTGGAGCAGTTTTTGCGAGACCTTTCGGCAGGAGTATGTGCCTGAATCTTATGTGAACGCCCGGGAGCGGGAGTTCGACCATCTGGAGCAAGGTTCCATGACTGTTCGGGAGTATTCTAGGAAGTTTTCTTCTCTGTTGGCGTACGTTCCCCCTGTTTCTGGCCGGGAGAGGGCCAAGCGGACTCGATTTCTTGAGGGATTGAATGAAGAGTTGTATCAGATGGTTTTGACCAGTAAGCCCAAGACCTATGCTGAGGCGGTGGACATCGCCATCGATATTGAGGAAGGTTTGCGGAGTCGTCGTGCTCGTAGACAATAGGTACCGCAGGGTGGTCGTCCTGCCTTTCAGGGAGCGCAGTCTTCTCAATCCTCCCAGTTAGCCTATCAGCCCCAGCAGCAGCAGCAGCCACAGGTGGCGCAGCAGTCTGGCCGTCAGAGGTTTTGACCTCGAGGTCAGCAGTTCAAGAAGAAGTCAGGTTCTGGCTCTTCTGGTTCAGGCAGTTCGAGTAACTGTGGTTCTCGGGCTGAGTTTTGCGGCTTTTGCGGTGGAAAGCATCCGTCCATGCAGTGTGTTGGTGTGCAGGGTTCCTGCAACCTTTGTGATCAGTACGGGCATTTTGCGAGAGTGTCTCCATCAGCTGGATCACAGCAGACCGCGGCCCAGCCTCAGGGTCGTGGAGGTCAGTCTCGAGGCCGTTCTCAGCAGTTTCAGCAGCCCCGATTGGGTGAGACTCAGTTTAGGCCTTTTCAGCAGCCTGGTCCGTCGCGGTTCGGACAGTCGTCTCAGCCTTTCTTCTCAGGACCCTAGCATGCTCGAGTTAACGCCATTACGAGGGAGCAGACCGAGTAGACACCGAGCCGGGTGATTGGAGGTACATGTCTTGTCTTTGACTTTTCTGCTCGTGTGTTGTTTGACACCGGTGCATCGCATTCATTTATTTCTGATTCGTTTGTTGTTGAGCATGGTCTGTGTACCATTCCTTTGCGTGATGCCGTTTCTGTTTCTACCCATGGTGGTGTGAGCCTGTTCTCCCAAGAGGTTTTGTTGGATGGTGTGTTGCGGTTTGGTGAGCATGTTCTGTTAGTGAACTTGATACGTTTGATGCTGTGGGATTTCGATTGCATAGTTGGGATGGATGTGATGTCCAACTATAGGGCCTCCGTGGACTGTTTCCATGGGAGCATGTTCTGTTAGTGAACTTGATACGTTTGATGCTGTGGGATTTCGATTGCATAGTTGGGATGGATGTGCTGTCCAACTATAGGGCCTCCGTGGACTGTTTCCATGGGATTGTGCGTTTTAGGCCTATGTCTGGCGAGAAGTGGGACTTCTACGGCCAAGATTCTAGATCAAAGATCCCGTTGGTCTCAGCGATGGAGATGTTTAGCTTGTTGTCTTTGGGGAATGCTGGCTTTATGATTTACGCTTTGGATGCGTCTTCTTCTTCCCGCGTTCAGCTTAGCGATGTTCCCGTGGTGCGACATTTCCCGGATGTGTTCCCGGAGGAGATTCCTGGTTTCCCTCCGAGGCGGGAGATCGACTTCAGCATAGAGCTGGTGCCTGGCACAACTCCGATTTTGCGTGCTCCTTATCGTCTGGCGCCTGCGGAGTTGAGAGAACTCAAGGTGCAGTTAGATGATTTGCTGGAGAAAGGTTTTATCCGACCTAGTATGTCACCGTGGGGAGCGCCTATCTTGTTTGTGAAGAAGAATGATGGCTCAATGCAGATGTACATTGATTTCCGCCAGTTGAACAAAGCCACTGTGAAGAACAAGTACCCGTTGCCAAGAATCGATGATCTGTTTGATCAGTTAAGGTTCTGCGGTGTATTCAAAGATTATTCTTTGTTCCGGGTACCATCAGCTGAGAGTGAGAGATCAGGATGTCGCGAAAACTGCGTTCCGTACGAGGTACGGACACTTTGAGTTTTTAGTGATGCCGTTTGGTTTGACAAACACGCCTGCAGTCTTTATGGATTTGATGAACTGAGTTTTCCGCGATTTTATCGATCAGTTTGTGATCGTGTTCATCGACGACATCTTAGTCTATTCGAAGACTCCTTTGGAGCATAAGGAGCATTTGAGGATTGTCCTTCAGACGCTGAGAGACCAGCAGTTTTATGCAAAGTTCTCTAAGTGTGAGTTCTGGTTGGATCGCGTCGTATTCTTGGGACATGTGATTTCAGCCGAGGGGATTTCGGTGGATACCAGTAAGGTTGATGCCATTCTGAACTGGGAGCGTCCTAGGAATGTTTCTGAGATTCGTAGTTTCTTGGGTCTGGCTGGTTATTATCGTCGGTTTATTGAGGGATTCTCAAGTATAGCAAAGCCGATGACTCAATTAACTCAGAAGGACAAGCGTTTTGTTTGGACTGAGCAGTGTGAGAATTCTTTTCAACTGCTCAAGGAAAAGTTGACTACTGCGCCTGTGTTGGCTCTGCCGTCCGGAACAGGTGGATTTGTTGTTTGCTCTGACGCTTCGCTCAATGGATTGGATTGTGTGTTGATGCAGAATGGTCGAGTCATTGCGTATGCCACGCGGCAGTTGAAACCGCACGAGACTCGTTACCCAGTTCATGATTTGGAGTTAGCAGCGGTGGTCTTTACGTTAAAGATCTGGCGTCACTACCTGTATGGCGAGCAGTTTGTGGTGTATTCCGACCACAAAAGTTTTCAGTATCTGTTTTCACAGCCTGACCTGAATATGAGACAGCGACGGTGGATGGAGCTGCTAAAGGACTTTGATTGTGAGATTAAGTACCATCCTGGGAAGTCGAACGTAGTGGCTGATGCTTTGAGCAGGAAGGCTAGTGAGATGCTTGCGTCGTTGTACATCTCTAAGGATCAGGAGCATCTTAACACTACGGGTTGGAGATTTTCCCCGGCTGAGGATTGTGTGATGGTTTCTTCTTTACAAGTGGAGCCACAGATGTTTTCTACCATTCGAGCAGCTCAGAGGACTGATCCGTCTATCCACGAGTTGAAGTTGAAGGTCAGGGCTGGCGAACTTGAGGATTATTCTGTCTCTTCCGTTGGTTGTTTGGGTTTCCGGGGCAGGTTGGTTGTGCCCAATTTGATTGATTTGAAGGAGGAGATCCTCGGGAAGTGCATTGCAGCAGACATAGTGTTCATCCTGGTGCACGGAAGATGTACCATGCTTTGAAGCCGCACTTTTGGTGGGCTGGCCTAAAGAGCGACGTTGCTAGTTTTGTTACTCGTTGTTTGAATTGTCAGATGGTTAAGGCCGAAAGGATGAGACCTGGTGGTCTGTTGCAGAGTTTGGAAGTGCCCTAATGGAATTGGGAGCACATTGCGATGGATTTCGTGACGCATCTGCCTCGTTCCAGCAAGGGGTGCGATGCTATTTGGGTGGTTATAGACCGTCTGTCGAAGTCTGCACATTTTATTCCCTATGGAATGACCTTCTCGTTGAAGAATATGGCGAAGCTGTACGTTGATTTTGTTGTTAGATTGCACGGTGCCTGTTTCAATCGTGTCTGACCGAGATCCGAGGTTTACTTCCAGGTTTTGGAAGAGT
The DNA here is from genome assembly GCA_001598015.1 of Dorcoceras hygrometricum. Classification (NCBI taxonomy): domain Eukaryota; kingdom Viridiplantae; phylum Streptophyta; class Magnoliopsida; order Lamiales; family Gesneriaceae; genus Dorcoceras; species Dorcoceras hygrometricum. The sequence goes on from KQ995586.1 coordinate 45,190, forward strand.
TTGCAAACAGCTTTGGGTACCAGGTTGGCTATGAGTACAGCGTATCACCCCCAGACAGATGGCCAATCTGAGCGAACTATCCAGACGTTAGAGGATATGTTGCGTGCTGTTGTGTTGGATTTCGGAGGTAGTTGGCAAGACGCGTTGTCTTTGGTTGAGTTTTCGTATAATAACAGCTACCAAGTGACGATTGGCATGGCGCCTTTCGAGGCTTTGTATGGCCGTAAGTGCAGATCGCCAGTGTGTTGGGAAGAAGTGGGGGAGAAGCAGCTATCTGCCCCTGACTTTGTGCAGCAGATGAAAGATCATGTGGATCTTATTAGACAGCGGATGAAAGCTGCCCAGGATCTCCAAGCCAGTTATGCGAATAAGAGGCGTCGACCTCTTGAGTTTCAGGTTGGTGATCGTGTGTTTCTCAAAGTTTCTCCGTTTCGCAGTGTTATGCGCTTTGGACGCAAGGGAAAGTTAGCCCCTCGTTACGTCGGACCCTATGAGATTGTTGAGAGGATTGGCCCTTTAGCGTATCGGCTGTTGTTGCCGCCAGAGTTGTCTTCTCTTCATGACGTCTTTCATGTTTCCATGTTGAGGAAGTATGAGCCAGATCCGTCTCATGTGCTTAGGACTGACGAGGTAGAGCTAGATCAGTCGTTGAGCTATCAGGAATACCCCTTGCAAATCCTTGGTCAATTGAGAAATAAAACCATCCGTTGGTAATGGTGCAGTGGAGCAAACATGGAAGGGAAGAAGCTACTTGGGAGCTGGAAGAAAAGATGCAGCGCGAGTGGCCGCATCTGTTTGAGTAGCTGTTGAGCTAAATTTCCAGTAGTTTGTAGCTTGTGGTTGTATTTCTTTCCTAGTTGTTGTTATATGTTTGCTCAGTTATCTTGAACTCTTGGCCTTGTGTTGGGCGAGTTTTGTTTGTATCTTGCTGTTGCTGTGTTGTTGTGCCAGAATTGTTGTTTGATTTCGGGGACGAAATCCTTTTTAGTGGGGGAGAATGTGAGACCTGGTTTTGTAATCAAGATTTAATTGTTGGAATGTATTGGTTTTTAGAGATTTCTGGTGGTTTAGATCTCTGTTTGTATGTTTGGTTTGCATTTTCGGGTCTGATATAGCAGTTGGAAAAATTCTAGAAGTTTTCGTATTTTTGGTTTTGGTGGTGAAAGCTGGTTTTTGTGGTGAGAGCTGGTCTGTGATAAATCCAGCCGTAGCATGTTTTAGCGCAAGATTCCTAGACGCCGTCGTTTGGTGAAATCTGGATGTGTTGTGCTAAGTGAGAGCTGGTAGCGTGTTTTGTATCCAGCTACTGTTTTATTTTGTTCGTTAGGGCAAAACGACAGCGTTTGGATTAGTTGGAGCGACGTCGTGTTGGTGTAGCGCTATCGAGAGATCTGGTCGCGTGTGTTCCTGCTGGTTGTTCAGCCGAAGCAGATGTCAACGCGGGTCAACATCCCTGTAGCGCGAGGAGGAAACGTTGTCGTTTGGATGTTGCGACTGGTTGTCCAGCTGCGACAGATTTGTTCGCTACTGTAGCTTGCAGCTGGTGGTGGTTACTGTAGCTTGTATCTGGTATGGCGAGAGAGCTAGCGACTGGATGACGTAGGTTATGCGACGCCGTTTTTATTAGTTGCAACGCTGCATTTTGCACGTTGCAGCTGGTTCCAGCTTTTGTATTATGAACCAGCGTCTGGTTGTCCAGCTTTTGGATTTGAGAACCAGCTGATGGTTTTAAGCGACCAGCTGGTGGCAGATTTTATGACGTCAGCGGAGCGACGTCCTTTTGTTAAGTCGCTGCGACACCGTTTCGAATTGCGTTGTTAGAGATTTCAGCTGTTGGTTCTTTGCGTTTGCTGGTTTGTTGGTGCCTGCTGATTATGTCGGTGGATGATTTAACCAGCTTTTGCGAGATGTGTTTATAGAGAGACTTGGTCTTCGATTGAGATATCAGATCCCATACTTAGAATATTTTCCCCGATTGTGTTCTTCGCTTCGAACCCTAGGTTACTGTTCGCAGTAGCTTTTCTCCGGCAATTCCCATCGTTCCGGCCGTTGTTTGGTGCATGCGAGGTAGCGTTGGACTCCTCTCGAGAAGCTCTTCCATCTTATACCAGCTTTTGGAGGCTGTGGTTGGCTAGTTGAGGAATGCAAAGTTGCTGCCCGATTGTGCGTTTTGTAGTGCAGATAGAACTTAGTTCCTTTGTGATGAGATCTTGTTCCTAGCCTTGGTTTAAGCTTCCAGCAAGTAGTTTTGGTAGTAATTGCGTTGGTTGAGTGTGGCTCCCAGCCGTGAGCTTCTGTATTTGGCCGTGAGTTTCTGTGCAGCTTTTGAGATCTGTGTGTTGTGTATTTAGCAGGTTGCTATCCAGATCTCTCGGGCCTGTTTTGTAGTAATTGTTGCACAAGAGTATAAGGTACATATCTGAGCTTGATGTAGCTGGGAATTGGCGTGAGAATGAATGCTAGATGGCTGTTTTGAGTTGATGTGGATGTTGCTGTGTGCATACGTGATTTTCTGTTGATCGTTTAGCTGCCCTGTTATGCATACATGCATTTCCCATATTGCATTCATATTGTTATTACAGTCATTGTTCGTATCTTGTATTGCTGTTGTTGATTCTTACCAGGATGCGAGGGCGAGCGGCAATACCGCACTCTCATCTCCCTGCTGGGATCGTTAGCCACATGCGCCGAGTGGTTAACTACCACAGTTCATGGGCGAGGCAACGACAGGTTGAGTTGTTTGATGCATCTGGTATTGGGGTGTAGTGTCATGGCGAGTGGCTCATTACCACACTGTGAACACACCCCGTGGCCACTGTTGTTGCAGATTCTTGGAGCTATGCTTGAGTTCCTTAGCCCCCTTGTTGGTTGAGCCTTCCGTTGTTATCCGGTGTCTCATGCATAGCATCTGCATTTTACCTTATGCATTCTTTTAGCTATATCTGTTGCTCTCCGTACCGGGGTTTGACCCCATGTCCCTCTGGGGATTGGTTTGTTTCCTTGTTTGTGTTGTTTTCAGGGAACCCAGGTTTTACAGCTGGTCGTGGTTTTAACCCAGCTGGTGGTGCCCAAGGAGGTGGTTAGCGTGTCCCAGTTGCGTATAGCATATTTATCTATATGTATCAGTTAGCCAGGGGGATGCCCTGTGCTTCGTTATTGTATCCCGTATTTGGAGTCTGATACATGTGGTTGTTGTTGTTGTATGCTACTGTCGGTTGTTTTTATAAACTGGGATATATTTTGAGTATCGCTCTATTTTGAATTATATCGTTTTAAACCGTCAGGACAAAAGAGAAAATTTTATCCGCTTTTTGATAGCTTCCGCAAGTGTTTGTATGATTTTACTCTGTTTAGAGCACGAGGCCTGACAGCTTCAGAAGCATCAATGCCATAATCCCTGAGCTGATGTTGTACCCATAAGATCTGATCACAAAAGCTCCCAGCTGCTAAGTACTCTGTCTCAGCTTTGAATGTAGCAATGGATGTCTGCTTCTTACTAAACCACAAGATCAGATGATCTCCTAGGAATTGATACATCCCACTTGTGCAATGCCGATCGATACGACACCCTACGTAATCTGCATCACTATACCCAATTAGTTGAAAACTGGAGTCTTTGAGATACCAAAGACCCACATTAGGAGTACCCTTTAGGTATTTTTAAAATGAGCTTATCATCAATAAAATGAGTCTGTTTTTGGGCTCTGCTTGAAATCTAGTGTTAGGATAAAATTTATAGTTTTGGTGATAACAAAATGTCAAGTTATATTTGGACTCTCGGACGTTGATTGAGTATCCAGACGACAAGTCTATTTAGATGATGAGATTACGGGGTTTCAGTAGTTGGTCTTCATTCAGTCCATGGGTTATTCAGACGCAAGGTATTTCTCTCAGTTGAATTTTCAGTCGACAGACAATCCAGACGAGAACTACAGTAAACCAGTCGTTGGGTAATTCAGATGCTAGCTACAGTGAGTTGCATATCCAGACGAGAGCTACAGTTAGTTGCATAGTCATACGTTGGCTACAGTGAAGAAATTTCAGACGCAGGTTATATTGATTCAGACGTGAGTTTATACAATCAGATGCAAGCTACAGTAGATTATTCACTCAGACGCAAGCTACAGTAAATTGGTTTATCAGTCGATGGAATATATAAACCAGTCGGGAGCTACAGTAATTTGTGTAACCAGTCGCTGATACTTGGTGTTTGAAAATAGCAAAAATACGTCGTTTAAATAAGTTAAAACGACAGCGTTTGGCTCAATCCTAAAAATCAGACGATGAGTTTTTGAAAGGATTCAGACGTTGGTATATCTCAAGTATTAAAACTTCCAGTCGTTGCGTTTTCTCAAGTACCTTAAAACTGGAAGATCTTAAACAACGATGAAGGAATTTCAGGCACAAGCAACAAAGAGATTCAAATACGATCATATACTCAAATTGGAAAAGATCAACAGAATCGTACAATTGCCTGGAATTGAGGAGACAACATCGGTACTATTTTGAGTAAATAGTACATATTTACAGAGTTTGTTACACGGTTATTGCACAAATATGGAAGGCGACAAATTTTCTCTGACAGTGTGCAATTTACCTTGTAGTGGAGCAGAGTATACGGTTACAAGATTATCAGAATTTCAAAAGGGATTGTATTTCCTTAACAGATTAAATGACCGTTGAGCGAAGACTATAAATACCAGCAGTTTGAATTGAAGAATCACCCCTTCGCTCACACTATTTGCTGAAACTCTGCCAAATTGCTTTCTGAGCTATCTCACATATTGAAGTTATTCACAAAGCTCAAACACTCGAAGAAATTCAACCGTTGATCTTCATAGATAAACCTTCGAGCCATCCTCTGATTCACCTTAGTTGAATCGATTTGCTTGTATAAGAAATCAGAGGATTTACAGTCTCATAGCATTGTATTCATTGTTATATCATTTGAGTCTGCAACGAACGTGCTCCTTAAAGCCGTTCGAAAAATATCATTCATTTGTAAAACCAGCAACAGCTGCGTCTGCGTGATAGTTTGTGGTGTTACTAGGAGTTCATACAAGTGAGGCTTGTGTGATTGGGTGTGTGCAGAAGGGCTGTAAACATCAAAGCTTCTAGTGGATCCTTCCTGAAAAGGAAGAAGGGGAGACGTAGGATATTTATATCTGAACTTACACAAACAAACTCTGATCACTTACTATTTACATTACGCACTTATTCATTGAGTTATCTGTTCACAAATTAATCGGCCTTTTTCCGCACATATTTTGTTGGCCGAGAGATTTGATTAAACTGAGATCCTTAAATCTGGTAACTCGGATTTAAGTTAAGCAGCGCTTGTAAAACTATTTTAAACGATTTCTAAAATTTAAAATCAAAGGAGTTCATTCAACCCCCCCTTCTGAACTCCTGCACTTTTTTTGATCCTATTTTGGGACTATCAATTGGTATCAGAGCCTGCGCATCTCAGTTATTGAACAGTTGTTTTTCGTGCTTTATTATATCTCAATATTTCTACTTCTCACAACAAGATTCCTTTGTTCTCAAGGGAATCTGAACTCCTGCACTTTTTTTGATCCTATTTTGGGACTATCAATTGGTATCAGAGCCTGCGCATCTCAGTTATTGAACAGTTGTTTTTCGTGCTTTATTATATCTCAATATGTCTACTTCTCACAACAAGATTCCTTTGTTCTCAAGGGAAGATTATGACGACTGGAAGATACGCATGCAAGCGCATCTGGCTGCCCAGGATGATGAGATGTGGGCAGTTATCACTGAGGGGCAGCTGAAAATCATGAAGCCTAATCTGGACTTTGCTATATTAAATGGCGAGCCTCAGTTCCTTGAGAAGGCCAGACATGAGTATACAAATGAAGACAAGAAGAAAGCCAATCTAGACAATGTGGCAAGGGACATCCTATATAAGACGCTGGACAAGGACAAAAATATGTTCAGCAAAATCAAAACCTGCGCCACAGCTAAAGACATTTGGGAAAAGCTGACTCAAATCTGTGAGGGAAGTGACGAGACGAAGGAGAACAAGCTGACAGTTGCTCAGCAGAAGTATGAGTCCATCAAAATGAAGGATGGAGAAACAATGACAGAGTTCGATGAGAGATTCAGCACCGTGGTGATTGAACTAAATAGCTTGGGCAAAGAATACAGTAACAGAGAGTTGGCGCTGAAGGTCATGAGAGCGTTACCAAGGGAATGGGACGTGAAGACCATGGCGATGAGGGAGTCGAAGGACTTGAACAAGCTAGAGCTGCACGACCTGTTTGCCAACGTAAAAGCATATGAGTTCGAGTTGGAAACAAGAGCAGAAGTGGGTCCATCTACCTCTCAGCCGACAAAAGCATTGGCAGCGACAACTACTGAACAGTGCTCTCCAAGCACAAGCAAGACAGCTGATCAACTCAGCGACGACGTCATGTTCCTCTTCGTTAAGAAGTTTGGAAATACTTGAGAAGATCCTTCAACCCTTCTACTCCTTATAATAATTATCATAAATTTGATAAAGTTAAGGCTGATCTGACTTGTTTTAACTGTGGTCGTCCAGGGCATTTTGCAGCTTATTGCAATAAGCCAAAGAAGGAAGACAGATCCAGGGATGACAAGAGAAAAGATGATAGATACAGGAGGGATGACAAGAAGGAGGATAGATACAAGCGAGAAGACAAGACAGAAGAAAGAATTGTCGACAGATCCAAAGAAAGATCCAAAGATAGACGGATGAGGACGAGAGGTGACAAAAGATCCAGCCGCAAGCATGATCGTAAAGTACTGGTGGCTGAGGAAAGCACCAAAAGCTGGGCGGACACTGATTCAGAATCTTCATCCAGCAGCTCATCATCCATCGATAGTGAACAGGAGGAGGTTCACTGCCTAATGGCTGACCAAACATCTGACGATGAGGTATTTGACTTCTCCAATATTGAATTTACACGAGAAGACCTTGTCAATGCACTTAATGACATGGTCAAGGAGTACAGGAAGCTTTCTCATTCATTTGAGGAAATCAAGGCCAAAAACATAAGTCTGAAAAATAGTTTGATTGAATCAAGTTCTGAGGAGCTTGAGGATATTGACAGTTTGAAGACTGAGTTGAGTAAGCTGATGATAGAAAATGATTTGTTGAGAAACAAATCCAGTGAGCTCAAGGCTGAAGTTGAAAGTTTAACTAAAGAAATGAGCTCCTGGAACCAATCGGCTCGTGCTCTTCACAAGCTGCAAGAATCCAAAAATCAGTATACGATAGAACTGGTTTGGGTTTCAATAGTAGTGAAAGCAGTGAAGGAGAAACAAGTACTCAATCACAGTCGGTATATGACAAGTTCAAAAAGATGAGCTTTGTCAAAGCCAACGTGATATATGACTGCTATGAGTCGATAACATTTGATGACCAGAACTCTCCCAAGTTGAACGAAAATGGAAAAGCTAGTATCGGTTTTCAAAGACCTAAGAATTCCAAGCCCAGCTGGCTAAAGAACAAGCTGGACAAGGATAAAGCGAAAGCTGGTTCCAAGTCTTTTGTTCCCAACCAGCCGAGGCGTAATTCAAGGAAGGCAAAATATGGTTGGACAAAGGCTCAGTCGAGGAGAGATCTAAGTGGTCAGAATATGAAATTAAAACTCAACAGATCTCACTGTAATTATGCACAGACCCTCATGGACACTTATACTGGGAAAACTATCAAGGTAATTCAAGTATGGGTCCCGAAAGGGGTAATCCGATCTGGACCCAAGTAAAATTGGGTACCAAAAGCTGGTTTGATGATTGCAGGATAACAGGTATGAATCAGCTGATGTATCAAACTTGTGGTACCTGGACAGCGGCTGTGCAAGACATATGACAGGAAATCGAAAGCTGCTA
>KQ995587.1:0-11993 GCA_001598015.1 Dorcoceras hygrometricum
GTAGTCACCTGAACACCCTATGAATGTCATAGAACTGAATTGTTCATCGTATTGATCGTCTCCCGGCAAATGTATTTTTTGTTCTTTCGCTGCCTCTCCGGGGGCGCGATCCGGATCCCAACAGTACCAGATTTGTCCCAACTAATAAGTTCTTGAAACCATACTCCAAACCAGAACTGCTCTTCTTCATCAGCTATCGCTAAGATCTGACCGCACTGACAACTTGTGCCACACACAGTAGTACAGGTCACACCAGTAGACCAGATCACGCCAGCTCAGGGTAATATGCATGGTACCACCAAACAGCTTGCGCAGTCTCAGGTCAAATCACACCCTAACAAACAGCTCAGGATGCTCCATCCAGCTTACGCCTAACCTGATACCACTAAACAACACAGCACAACCCTCGCGATATGAGATCAGCACAGAGCATTCAGCTCAGCTTACTCTCTCCAGAACAATAAGTGCTACAACAGTTCACATCTCTCAAATCATTGCATACCATTCATCTCAGATCACATACTCTCTTCTCAGCTAACAGTACGTATATCAGCTTAGAGTGCTCCACTCAGCACACATCACTCAAGTCAGCTTGTGATGTTCTATTCAGCTTTCACTGCGTCACTCTGATCACGACGCTCCAGATCAGCTCACGCACCCAGATCTCAAGGTACATACTCAAACTAACTCGCGATGGTCAACCCAGATCTCAAGGATCAACTCAGCTTGCGACGTAGCGTAACATCCAAAGCTGCATCCAGTTTTCGCTACTTCCTAACTGATATCATCTCAGAGCGCTGAACTGGACTGGTTCACGCTACAACAGCAGCAGCTCGGCTTGCAGACTCAGCACGGCTCACACAGTACAGTGCGTACCAATCCGCTAGCATCCGATCTGGTCCGGCTCACGGGACTACCCAGCAAGCTTCTAAGCTGAATCTCTCATACTATGCGTCCAGCACACTCCGAGCCGCTACAGTCCTCCAGCAACCACAAATCAGCTCGCTCACTTTTGTTCAACACAGAACACTCAAGCAGCTCGCACCCGTACTGGTCTAAACTGCAACCCAAAGCAGTTTCCCTAATCAGCTTAGCACGAACTATAGGATCAGCCCGCGTCCGAGCTGGTCCACCTCAGTCTATGCTCCCTAAGATGATATAGCTTTGATTAGTTAAACACTAATCTGGACAGATTAGATCATTAATCACATCGACTAAGTCTCACAGGATGTGTCTGTGAGTGATACCTTCAGAATCTCCTAAGACTCAGATAATGGAGCGAGCACTAGTAGGTCTCTTACCACCTCATCCATTTTCTGTCCATATTTTATAATTGTTGTACGAACTCTTTAATCTCAATCAGGTGATCTGCCACTACGGTTCCTTCTTTGAACCGGACCTGAACTAGCTTGCTTAGGTAGAATAATTTATTGTTGCCACTTCAGAGGCACGTTAGGTTTCCAACTTCTTCCAAAGTGTATGAGCATGAGTCTTGTTATAAATGTGATATACACGTTGTAATAAACAAATTTTCGGATATACCCGCAGATTTGTTTGTGTTCAAATATCCATTTGGCATCTGATTTATCATCTAGTTTAGACTCGATGAATGCCGCTAAATGCGTCTTGGTCACCAATAGGAGATCTTTCATCTTGCTCTTCAATATTTGATAGATAGTCATTAAGGCTAATCATATTGCTTGTACGTATCACCATCTTTTGTGACTGATCTGAACGAAATAATCGTCAATTATCAGAAACAAAGGATTTACTTCACTAATACTGTCTATAAAGCATTTTCTGATACGTAAGCTCAGATAAATCTGTAACCAAAGAGCATACTAGGACTTCCTATTGTATTTGAGATCCTCGCTCTGATATCAATTGTTCGCATATCAGAGAAATTAATAAAAATTTGAGGTATTATCTCAGAGGAATATTACAAGAAACTAACAAATTGAACAACATGAACACAAATATTGATAATGACTGACCCCAATATTGGGCTACATCCACTCAAAAAACACTCAAGAGAATCACTTATTTATTAGTAACAAAGAAAATAAGAAAATTGAGAATATAAACTTACTAATCTCCCACTAATCATATTTATTCCAAGGATAAACAATTCTTAAAAATACCCTCACTAATTCCTCTAAATCACTTCTATAACGTTATTTTCATAAAAGAGATAGATTTGTTTTTTTGGTGTAATATTAGAATGAAGAATGAATGAACTCTAATTGTGAAGTTCACGATAAAAAATAAATTTTAAATAATTACTTACATCACATGCTCATAAGTTTTAACTAATTTCCACATATTTTGAAAATATATATGATTTCAAAATGGTTGATTAAATATTTTTTAGCAAACATTACCCACATACTTTGAGAAGATAATGCTTATAATGTCTATTATTGATATCTATTGGATTGAAAATGATATAAGGTGCCTATAGATCATATTGTACTTGGGAGATTTTATGGTATTTAGGGTTTCTCCAATCCTGCGCCTAAATTGTGACGCCCGAACCCACGAGAATCACGAATTGGGGTAAATAAAATTTTTCGAATAAAAAGAAGGGCTGAAAGATAATTTGTTATAAGCTGTATTTCTTATAACTTTGAAAGAAATTGAAAACATGAAAACAAAATCTAACAGATACTCAATTATGCGCCAACTACTGGAAACATTTGCGGAAAAACAGACTTTATTATAAATTGCAATTGTGATTTACAACAGCTGATATTCTATATAAATGTACAACTATTGCAACCGATCTAATACAGTACATTCTAAAACAAAACAACATCAGCTATGACACGGAAAACGCTGGCCTTGGACAAACACACACCACCCAGCAGCTGATTCAAGTTTCACATTCTGTTCGCTCTCCAGATGTCGCACCTGCATCATTTTAAAAGCTAATGAGCCTAGGGGCCCAGCAAGTAAAACCTGAGTAATAACAAGTTCAAATACGCAGGTGGACATCTGATCAATACATAAGTTAAAGGAACATCAATGATCAATATCATTTTCTTTCGTAAACATTTCATAAAACATTCATTCTTTCTTTCTTAAACTTGGACAGGGGATAATAGCCCAGATCTCAACATCAATATCATTTTCCTAAGATTTATGGCTGAGAAGCTCTCCTTAGGTCCGTGTTGCACCTGATCAAGTGACTACTGATATCAGCCTTAGCCATTGGCTTCTTTGCGTTAGGGAAACTGACATATAGACGACTGCTCACCCTTCTCTTTATGGGAGGACAACTGATAGCTGCTCACCTCACCCATTATGACCGTCTGTTATCTTTGCCATAAATCTTAAAATAAACTTTTGTTCCATTAACATTCTTCTCTTTAAACTTTCCTTCTTAAAATCCTCGGGTTCCATCATTTAAAACTCTTGCTTCCCATTTTAAAATTTTACTGAGTATCGAATTCAGCTTTTGGAAACATATCATTGAAATGAAACCAGTTGTAAGAGAAACCAGTCGTAATGAATAGGAACCAGTCGCAAGAAAATGGAACAGTACTATGAAACAAAACAGATTTCTACTGTTCACGGATTGTGCTAAAAGAAAACCAGCTGCAAGGTCTTTTTACTAAAAACAAACTTATTAAATGAAACGATGTCATTGAAGTAGGAAACAGACATAATGACGTAAGAATATCTGCTATCATGAACAGTAACTATCTGTTGACAGCTACAACTTAAGGAAACGACGTCGTTAGCGCATCAACCAGTCACAAGAAAAGCGCTAACATACGTGAAACCAGACGCAAGGATTTTTGCTAAATAACCAGACATAAGGAATAGTACCAGTCGCAATGCATAAGTGAATAGTGCAACTGCTGGAATACTACAATGGAATGCAACTGCTGGAATATTATAATGGAATGCAACTGCTGGAATGAACAGTGCAACTACTGATTTTACAAAAACAACGTAACTGCTGAAATTTGACTTGATATTTGTAACATCAAAACAACAACTATGCTATCAGCCGTTCCCTATCAAACCAGACTTTATACTGATTTAACTAGAAACTACCGATTACATAATTATCAAATTCTGATATTACAACCACTGGAAGGAAGAACATTCATAAACATTCTTGGATTAAACTCGAATCCTCAGTACTTTAAAACATTATAACTTTCTGGAAAACATTTGGAAGCATCAAAACATCATTTTGAACCCATCTTTCTTTCCTTCTTTCATGCATAAATCATTTTAAACATGAACTTTAAACATACGGTAACATATAGGCAAGGAGACTCAGAAAACATCAATATATGCTTTAAATGGTGAGTCAAGAATCAGCTTTTACTTGCCTTAAACGAAGCTTTGAAATAGCAACCGATTCCTGCAGAAATCTTCTCTTTAAGCAACACACAAACTTTTCTGAAGAATATTTTGAAGAACACTAAAGATTTTCTTTGCAAATGATAAGGATCTTGCTTTCAAAACAGGTTTTTATATGAAAGGGATTAGTGGCATGCTACTTGTGAAATTAAGCATGACACTGTCAGGTCCCGTGCTAATCACTCATAGATAATAGCACAATTAAGCACGTACTCACGGAAGCGTAAAAATCGGGCTTAAAAATTTTCGAAATAATTTAGGCCTGAACTTAAGATCATACATTCAAAATATTCATAATCAAAATATGAGTTAATTCAAACTCCAACAATCAGGTAACAACAATATTCAATTCAAAATATAGATCCCCAATTACAATAAAACACAGGGCATCCCCCGGTTCGATACATATCATAAGTAGACTAGGGCTCAAGGAAACGGGGATCGACCAGCTGAACCTCCGCTCTGTCCAGCTTGGTTACCTGAAGATCCTGCAAATGGGTAACACAGACCCAAACCACACAAAAACAGGAAAACAGATACGAGGGCAAGCCTCAGTAAGAAGAGCTAATCACACATCTAATCATGCAACATGCTATAATCAATGCTATAAAATGCATGAGGGCTATCAAAGATCGGATAGCTAAACCAGTGTCTCAACTGGCAATCATATCGATCGAGCCTCTATACCACGCACAGCAAGTCAGCCGGTGGAAATCATCGGTCCGTGATCTTCAAGTCCGTCAACCCATCACAGCTCGGTGGTCTTCAGACACAACAAATCAGTCGGTCACCACTCCGATGATAGCGTTGGACTTTTCAGGCACGACAAATCAGTTGGCCAGTCACAACGTGGCTCTCAAACAGGTCATCAAATCAATCTGTCAATCAGGCTCAAGATGTATGCATGTATGCCAATTCAATACTCAATTCAAATGTATACAATTCAATACGTGAAAACAGAATGTAAACTCAATCAATTCAACATGATGTATCACGTCATTCACAGAATCATATCATCAAATCTCACAACATCAATTACAGTCATGTTCACGCTCAAGCTGCTACATCTGCTCAACTCGTACCTTTTTGCTCAAATCTACCTCAACCGATTCTTACAAAGGCACGGTACAACAACTGAAGCAACTCAGCTTCTTCATGCTTTCGAAAATTCCAGCAGATACCTCCTGCGAATTCAAATCTGTCATAGGACTTCACATATAAGCTTAGTTCTCGTTCAATTCTAAACTTCTAAGCATCATAGCCTACGGTCAGAACCTTGCTCTAGTTCTAAAAGTCTACCGAAGCTAGAAACAACAAGAAATGCTCACCCAGAAACTCAAACCAGCAGAAGAACCAATGAACTTCTCTGTACGAGGACACAGCAACTTCGCACTTCTTTTCCAACGTTAATTCAGGGCTTCAAATGGGTAGCAATCGAAAGAGCAACTCTCAAGGAATCCAGCGTCACCAAAATCGCTCAAATCATCGGCGGAGAACGGCGGTAATCTACGGAAATAGGTCACGATGAACAGTATCTAATCGAGGGTTTGGGAAAGGAGATAAGAAATATCGGATCCAGAATATTTCTAAGTGTCGATCAACACTTCTATATATATATAACCCTTAAATCCCACAGCTGCTGATCACAAAATATCCCGTCGACATGAACAGTAGATATCTTACAGCAGATACCATCTTACTCTTTCGATAAAACAAGCAGCAGCAACCAACCGTTGCATTCTCAAAAGGACATCAAAACGACACCGTTCCAACTAACTCAAACGATGTCGCAGAGTTTCACCAGCTGACAACAAATACCTAAGATACAAACCATCGACTGGTCGCGTTAAATAATTCAAAACGACGTCGCAAAGGATATGTCACCCTATCTGCTAATAGCTGGGTAAACACACCAGCGACTGGATCACGCGGAACCAAATAAAAACGACGACGGGTCAACTAATCCAAAGGACGCCGTAATGGTTACGTAAGAATTGCTGCCAACAGCTGGTCACCCAGTCGCAATACTCAAAACGCAGCGTTTTCAACTTATTCAAACGACGTCGCTTCTCATCATTCTTGTATTTGCGCGCCTGCTGCCAGCAGCAACCCTTCTAAGCGCAACTACTGCCAGCAGATAACAACGCGTCACCCCTACGTCATCTCCACTGATTCAAAATCCACCAGACGAGAGCTACTGTAACGTTGACCCACGTTGACTTTCGCTACAGGAACTTGCTGCTGACAGACTTTACCAAAATTCGCTATGTCTGATTTCTAATACTTAGAGAATTTCAACAACGCAAAATCCTCAAAATTCACGTGGCTAATCCCAATCAACAAAATTAACCACTAATCTAAATCTGATTCCTCACATTCTCCCCACCTTAAGATATTTCGTCCTCGAAATCAAAGGCAAACTCAGGGAAAAACAATCAAACAATCAGAATACGAAACAGAAATTCATCTAATTCAAACCCAAGAGTTCAAGATAACTGGGAAATCAACAAACAACAATTAGGGAAGAACATAACCAGAAATCGAAATCTAATACAATATCTACTCGAACAGATGCGGTCACTCGCGCTGCATCTTCTCTTTTGGTTCCCAAGTTTCTTCTTCTCTGCCATGCTTGCTCCATTGGACCATCACCAACGGAACTACATTTGTGACGCACGAACCCACGGGAATCACGATTTTGGGGTAAATAAAAATTTTCGAATAAAAGAAGGGCTAAAAGATAATTCGCTATAGGCTGTATCTCCTATAACTTGAAAGAAAACTCGAAACATAAACCAGACACAGACAATTTACACTACTGTGGCGCCAACTTCTGGAAACAATGATTGCGGAAAACAAGTCTTATATATATATTGCAATTGCGATTACAACAATTGTCATTATATATGAATATACAAAAGTTGTAACTGATCTAATACAGATCCTACAAAAGATAGAATAACATGAGTCTAGACACGGATTATGTTGGCCCCTTGATAAACACAACCACCCAGCCGCTGGTTCAACTTTCACCTGCTGTTCTTCCATCAGTTGCCGCACCTGCATCATTTTAAAATCTAGTGAGCCTAAGGGCTCAGCAAGTAAAACCTGGGTAATAACAATTCAAATATACAGGTGGACATCTGTTCAATACATATGTTAAGGAACTTCAATGAACAATATCATTTTCGTAAACAGTTCAATAAAAATTCAATGGCAGAAACAGGGGATGATAGCCCAGATTCTCATTGTTAACATTTTCAATATCATTTTCAGTTGATCATGGCATATAAGTTCCTCATGGTCCGTGTTGCACTTGATCAAATGACTTCGGAAATCCGTTCTAGCATATAGCTCATATGAAAGGGCAGCCGACATCTGGACGACTACTCACCCTTCTTCAATGGGTGACCGTCAACTATCTATGCCATAATCTAAAATAGCTTTTGTTCCTTAACAATCCTTTCTTTAAACATTCCTTGAAATTTCTGTAAATCATCGAGTTCCATCATTTTAAACATTTGCTTCCCATTTTAAAACTTTACTGAGTATCGAATTCGACTTTGGAAACGCATCGTTGAAATGAAACTGGTGAAAAGAAAACCAGTCGCAAGAGAACACTAACACATACAAACCAGACGCAACTGCTGAAATTTTGACAATAAAATGCATCTGCTGATGAACAGTGAACTGCTGGAAATTTACTAGGAAATGCGTCTGCTGAATTTTGGAAGACAACGCAACTGCTGAATTCTAACAAAGGAATGCAGCTGCTGAATTAGTTTAATAGGAATGCACCTGCTGGTGTTAACAAAGAAATACACCTGCTGGTTTTAGCAAAAGAAATGCACCTGCTGGTGTTTAACAAAGAAATACACCTGCTGGTTTTAGCAAAAGAAATTCACCTGCTGGTGAACAGTGCACCAACTGGATTTTACGAAAGAAATACAACGACTGAAATATTTCAATAGGAATGCACCTGCTGATGTACAGTGCATCTGCTGATTTTATGAAAACAACACAACTGCTGAAATATCAAAATGAAGTACATCTGCTGAATTTTACAAACGCAACTGCTGAATACCAATAGCTGATGAACAAACTATCAGCTGATGAACAAACTATCAACCGATGAACAACTATCAGCTGATGAACAAACTATCAACTGATGAACAAACTATCAGCTGAACATGAAGTAGTATGACTGCTGAAATCTAACAAAGGAATGCAGCAGCTGGTTTTACGATAACTATGCAGCTGCTGATTTTCAACGAAAAAGTGCAACTGCTGATTTTAACAAGGAAAGATGCACTTGCTGATGAACAGTGCATCTGCTGATTTTATGATAACACTTGTAATATCGAAACAATGATCACGCCACCAGCCGTCGCCTATTAAACCAGACTTTATACTGATTCAACTAGCAACTACCGATTACACAATCATCAAATCCCGATATTACAGCAAAAGGAAGAACATTCGTAAACATTATAACAATGCAGCTGCTGAATCTTAACAAGGAGATACAGCTGCTGGAACATAACTCGACATTTGTAACATCAAAACAACAACTATGCCATCAGCCGTCCTATCAAATCATACTTTATAATGATTCAACTAGCAACTACCGATTACACAATCATCAAATCTTGATATTACGACTTTTAAACTGAAGAACATTCATAAACTTTCTTGAACAATCGAATCCTCAGTTCTTTGAAACATTCATAACTTTCTGGAAAACATTTTGGAAGCATCAATATCATTTCAAAACATCATTTTGAACCCATCTTTCCTTTCCTTTTTCATGTTTAAAACATGAACTTCGAAACTTACAATAACATATAGGCAAGAAGACTCAGAAACATGAATATATGCTCTAAATGGTGAGTCAAGAAACAGCTTTTACTTGCCTCAACCGTAGCTTTGCAACAGCAGCTGATCCCTGCAGAATTCTTCCCCTTGAGCAATACACGAACTTCTCTGCAAATAACTTTTAAGAACACAGGAGGATTTCTTTGAAAATGATAAAGATCTTTCTTTAAAAATAGGTTTAAATACCGAAGGGATTAGTGGCAAGCTACTTGTAATATTTAGCATGACACACTTTAAACAAGTTGCAGTATTTTAATAAAAACTCCCTTCTAACCATTTTAATTTGTAATGAACCAAACCTTTACCAAAAGAAATCATTTTACCTCCTTAAAGATATTTTCAATCCATTTCAATTAAACTAACTCGTGCATCACCCTTGGAGTCATCCGCTGGAACCTGCTACGTCACACTATTTTCTGAAATCAATTAATTTCAACAATGCATAACATATTTTAGAAATCCCATTTTAAATAAAAAATATGCATATCGTGGTCCTAAGGATTTTTGGGCGTTACAACTCTACCCTCCTTATTGAAATTTCGTCCTCGAAATTTACGTACCAAATAAATATGGGTAAAGACTAAACATATCAGATCTTAAACCATCTATTTGGGGTACCCAAATTCTGCCCATATACCTAACAATTCCATCCTCTGTAAAATATAGACTGTTGCCTCTTTCTTTATCCTGCTGGACCCATTTCTTCAACTGCTGGTCCTGCGGTTGATCCTCTCGAATTTGATTTAACAAATTAGATCTTATAGAGAGGTTTACTAAAATCATATCACTGCTGCTGCTGGACACTATCTCGAGTCCAAATCTTTCAATATCAGTCACCAATAATTTCTGAACAGTTAGTTGCGCTAGTCCTGCTGATTTCCTGCTTAGAGCATCAGCTACCACATTTGCTTTTCCTGGATGATAACTGATGGTACAATCATAATCTTTAACCAGCTCCAACCATCGCCTCTGTCTCATATTCAATTCTTTCTGGGTAAAGAAGTATTTCAAACTCTTGTGATCTGTAAATATCTCACACTTCTCCCCATATAGGTAATGCCTCCATATCTTAAAGGCAAAGACAACAGCTGCCAGTTCCAAATCATGCGTTGGGTAATTCTTCTCGTGATCCTTCAGCTGCCTAGATGCATAAGAAATAACTTTATGATCTTGCATCAAAACAGCTCCTAATCCCAACTTAGATGCATCAGTATATATTACGAATTTTCCTTCATCAGTTGGCATCGTCAATACAGGTGCTTCAATCAGCGCTTGCTTCAACTTGTCAAAACTGTGTTGACACTCTTCTGTCCAGTTATACTTCACTTGCTTCCTCGTTAGCGTAGTCAGGGGAACAACAATCTTAGAGAATCCTTGGATAAAACGCCTATAGTATCCAGCTAAACCCAAGAAACTCCTAATCTCTGCAACATTCTTGTTGGATGGATCCAATCCGCCCCCCGGTCAGGCAGCGGAAGAACAAAAATTTACATAACCGGGAGGCGATCAATACGAAAGATGAAATCTACATTCTACGACATTCATAGGATGTTTTAGCGTGTTACCTCGCTGGCACTTGTGCCTGGCTCCAACCGGTGTTTCAAGAACCCGGCGCTTCTCGGTAGATTGCGGTAGTTACGCCAATCCGGTCCACGACCAGATCCGAGACTCCTTCGTCAGACTGCACTAGAAGTCCTGACGAGATCAGCACGATCGGATTCTCCTCGAAAAACTAGGCCGGAACAAAATTCCGGCGAAGTTGGGCGGCGGAGGCGGCGAGAGAGAGGGAGGGAGGGACGGCTAGTGCTAGGGTTTTGGTTATGAATCTTGTTGTGTTAATCAAGTCACTAAACTAAGCCTAATTATATAGACTTAAAGTTGGACTTGGGCCGGTCCAACGGGCCCGGGTCCAAATGACGATATCAATCGCTGCGACTTCATCGTAACTCCGATCGCCGATCAGATCGGACCGATCGACTCAGTTTCCAAAACTGATTGTTATGATGTGAAAAACAATTTTTCAGATTATCAAACCCCAAATAGCAAAATGACCGTTTTGCCCCTCAACAGAGTCAAATCCCGGTTTGACCCCTGTTGACTTTTAGGAAGTCGCACTTCCCGAAATCCTCTTCTCGTGCTCAACACATTGAGCTGAGTATCCATGTGGGAATTTCGAATCCAGTACTTGTGTGACCCTCAATGGTTCAGGGATACAGCTAGCCGTGGGCCCACAACCATTGTGGCTCCGGAATCACAATTCCGGACCTGCCCAACGGATCATGGTAAAGCGTCTAGCAACATCATCCCATGATCCCCTAGGTATCACTGATAGTGCCTGCAAGAACCAGTCGGTCGTGGTTAGCGTACTGTACGGTCCTTTCAATCCATATATCCCGATCAGATCAACGACCATTGGTAAATCGAGAGTCGCTAGAGATCCGATAGCTATGCATACATCTTGGAGATCGAATAGTGACATCGCGAGTGTAACTAGGCAAACACATTTACCTAAAACACTTGTAGTACTCTGGCCAGAGATTTGCACACGATTATCCCCTCAGATAGCATAGGATATCCACGCATGTCTGAGATCGAATAGTCGCGAGTGTAACTAGGCAAACACATTTACCTAAAACACTTGTAGTACTCTGGCCAGAGATTTGCACACTACACTACCCTCAGATAGCATAGGACATCCACGCATGTCTGCGAGCGGTGAATCCTCGACAACGATGCATCGA
>KQ995587.1:44323-64579 GCA_001598015.1 Dorcoceras hygrometricum
AACATTATAACAATGCAGCTGCTGAATCTTAACAAGGAGATGCAGCTGCTGGAACATAACTCGACATTTGTAACATCAAAACAACAACTATGCCATCCGCCGTTGCCTATCAAACCATACTTTATAATGATTCAACTAGCAACTACAGATTACACCGTTATCAAATCTTGATATTACGACTTTTAAACTGAAGAACATTCATAAACTTTCTTGAACAATCGAATCCTCAGTTCTTTGAAACATTCATAACTTTCTGGAAAACATTTTGGAAGCATGAATATCATTTCAAAACATCATTTTGAACCCATCTTTCCTTTCCTTTTTCATGTTTAAAACATTTTAAAACATTTTAAAACATGAACTTCGAAACTTACAATAACATATAGGCAAGAAGACTCAGAAACATGAATATATGCTTTAAATGGTGAGTCAAGAAACAGCTTTTACTTGCCTTAACCGTAGCTTTGCAACAGCAGCTGATCCCTGCAGAATTCTTCCCCTTGAGCAATACACGAACTTCTCTGCAAATAACTTTGAAGAACACAGGAGGATTTCTTTGAAAATGATAAAGATCTTTCTTTAAAAACAGGTTTAAATACAGAAGGGATTAGTGGCAAGCTACTTGTAATATTTAGCATGACACACTTTAAACAAGTTGCAGTATTTTAATAAAAACTCCCTTCTAAACATTTTAATTTGTAATGTACCAAAACTTTTCCAAAAGAAATCATTTTACCTCCTTAAAGATATTTTCAATCCATTTCAATTAAACTAACTCGTGCATCACCCTTGGAGTCATCCGCTGGAACCTGCTACGTCACTATTTTCTGAAATCAATTAATTTCAACAATGCATAACATATTTTAGAAATGCCATTTTAAATAAACAATATGCATATCGTGGTCCTAAGGATTTTGGGGCGTTACAACATTGTTCCTCAGTTGCTTCTCCTTCCTGTCCAAAATCTGAACTGGATATTCAACATAACTCAAGGCAGAATCCATCTCAACTTCGTCGGTTCTCAACACATGGGACGGATCTGGCTTATATTTTCTCAACATTGACACATGAAAAACATCATGCATCGCTGCTAACTCTTCAGGCAGCCTCAATCGATAAGCCAACTGTCCAATCCGCTCGACAATCTCAAAAGGACCAACGAATCTGGGAGCTAATTTGCCTTTGAATCGAAAGCGCATCACGCTCTTGAAAGGAGAAACTTTGAGAAATACTCGATCGCCAACCTCAAATTCTAACGATCGACGTCTTCGATTAGCATAGCTAGTAAATCTATCTTGTGCAGCTTTCATTCTACTTCGAATCAAATCAATCTGATCTTTCATGTGCTGCATAAATTCAGGGGTAGAAAGCTGTCTCTCACCAACTTCTTCCCACCAAATCGGAGATCTGCATTTTCGACCATACAAAGCTTCAAATGGAGCCATCCCGATAGTCACCTGGTAGCTGTTGTTATACGAAAACTCAACCAACGACAAAGAATCCTGCCAGCCACCACTGAAATCCATCACTACTGCACGTAGAATATCTTCCAAAGTCTGGATGGTCCGCTCAAACTGACCATCTGTCTGTGGGTGATAGGCTGTACTCATAGCCAATCTCGAACCCATCGCTGCATGCAAGCTCTTCCAAAATCAGGAAGTGAATCTTGGATCTCTATCGGACACTATCGAAACAGGCACTCCATGCAATCTAACCACATGGTTGATATACAGTTTCGTCATTTTCTTTATCGAACACCTCACATCATAGGGAATGAAATGGGCAGACTTCGAAAGTCTATCAATCACCACCCAAATCGCATCGCATCCCCTACTCGATCGAGGTAGATGAGTCACAAAATCCATGGCGATGCGCTCCCAATTTCATTGGGGCACCTCCAAACTCTGAAGCAATCCACCAGGTCTCATCCTCTCAGTCTTGAGCTGTTGAAAATTTAGACATCTAGCAACAAAAGCCGAAATGTCGCTCTTCATACCTGCCCACCAATAGTGAGACTTCAAGGCATGGTACATCTTTCTCTCGCCCGGATGCACACTGTACTGACTACAATGCGCTTCATTCATGATGGTCTCTTTCAAATCGATCAAGTTCGGAACCACCAATCTCCCTCGAAATCTCAGACATCCATCCGAAGAAATAGAGAAATCATCAGACTGACCACTTCGGGCTTTAATCTTCAATTCATGAACATAAGGATCGGTCCTCTGCGCCTCCCTGATGTCACTCACAATCTGCGGTTCTACTTGAATCGAAGAAACCATAAAGTACTGATCACCCGGCTGGAAACGCCAACCAGAAGTACTCAACTGCTCATAAACTTTAGAGACACTCAAAGACGAAAGCATCACAGGCTGGGTCTTCCTACTCAAAGAATCTGCTACTGAGTTCATCCGCCCATGCTGAATGCTGATATTGAATCTCACAGTTAAAGTCCTTGAGCAATTCCATCCATCGTCGTTGCCTCATATTTAGATCAGACTGCGTGAAGATATATTTCAGGCTCTTGTGGTCGGTGTACACCACAAATTCTTCACCATACAGATAATGTCGCCAAATCTTCAAGGCAAACACTATCGCAGCCAACTCCAAATCATGAACAGGGTACCTCATCTCGTGAGGCTTCAACTGTCGAGACGCATAGGCAATCACGTACCCGTTCTGCATCAGCACACATCCGAAACCATTGAGAAAAGCATCGGAACACACCACGAATCCTCCGGATCCAGACGGTAGAGCCAAAACAGGAGCAGTAGTCAACTTCTCCTTCAACGTCTGAAAACTGTACTCGCACTCATCAGTCCAAACAAACTTCTTATCCTTATGAGTCAACTGAGTCAAAGGCTTAGCTATCGAAGAGAACTTCTCGATAAAACACCTGTAATTTCCAGCCAATCCCAAGAAGCTACGGATCTCAGAAACTTTCTTAGGTCTCTCCCAGTTAAGAACTGCTTCGACCTTACTCGGATCCATCGAAACCCCTTGCGTTGAAATCACGTGACCCAAAAAGATAATTCTATCAAGCCAAAATTCACACTTGCTGAACTTGGCGTACAATTGCAAGTCTCTCAACCTCTGCAACACCAATATGAGATGCTCCTTATGCTCTCTCATGCTCCTCGAGTACACTAGGATGTCATCTATGAAGACGATTACGAACCGATCAATATACTCACTGAAGACGCGATTCATCAAATCCATGAAAACAGCTGGGGCATTTGTCAATCCAAACGGCATGACCAGAAACTCATAATTCCCATATCGAGTTCGGAAAGCTGTCTTCGCCACATAAGCGTCCCTAATTCGCAACTGGTGATAACCAGAGCGCAAGTCAATCTTCGAGTAAACAACCGATCCCTGCAACTGATCGAACAAGTCATCAATCCTCGGCAAAGGATACTTGTTCTTCACCGTCGCTATATTCAACTGTCGGAAGTCCACGCACATCCTCATAGATCCATCCTTCTTCTTCACAAAAAGAATCGGAGCTCCCCAAGGCGACATACTCAGTCTGATGAATCCTTTCTCCAAGAGGTCTCTCAACTGATCCTTCAGCTCTTTCAACTCTGCGGGCGCCAACCGATACGGAGCTCTAGAAATCGGGGCGGTACCGGGCACCAACTCTATGCTGAAATCAATCTCACGTCTTGGAGGGAATCCAGGAATCTCATCTGGAAACACGTCGGGAAACTCTCGTACGATCGGAATATCGCTCAACTCCAATCGCTGCTCTTGGGAAACGTCCAGCGCGTAAATCATAAATCCCGCGTTATCCAATGATAGCAGGCTAAACATCTCCATGACTGACACCAGTGGAATCTTCGAGCGCGAATCAGCACCATAGAACTCCCACTTCTCACCCGAGTCAGGGCGAAATCTCACCACACCATGAAAACAGTCGATCGTAGCCTTATAAGTAGACAACACGTCCATCCCCAAGATGCAATCAAAATCTCTCATTCCCAACACAATCAGATTGGACACCAAAACGTGCTCATCAAATCGAAGCACACAATCCAACACCACTTCACGGGACCACAGATTCACACCAGTAGGGGTAGACACGGAAACAACATCACACAATGGAGAAGAACTCAACCCATACTCACAAACAAACATCTCAGAAATAAAAGAGTGTGATGCACCAGTGTCAAATAGAACTCTCGCAGAAAAATCAAAAATAAAGCATGTACCTGCGATCATCATACCAGGCGCCTCCTCAGCCTGCTCTCTCGTCAAATCATTCGCCTGAGCCTGCTGCGGAATCTGGAACGGAGGTCTCCAAGGTGCTCCAAATCTAGAAGGCTCACGGGGTTGGAATCCAGATCGCTGGGTAGGGACAGGAAACTGTGGTCTCTGAGAAGAACCACCAGCTGATCCCTGCTGCGATGGAACTGAAGACTGACCCCTCAACAGAGGACACACTCTAACAAAGTGTCCTGGCTGTCCACAGTTACTGCAGGACCCCTGAAATCCATGACACTGTGAAGTCGGATGCCTTCCTCCGCACTGTCCACAAGACATGCCACTAGAACCGCTGCCAGAACCACTGCCAGAACCAGAACTCGCAGAACCAGAGGAACTCGAATCCGCCTTCTTCTTAAAATGTTTCCCTCGAGGTCGAAACCTTTGGCGATTCGACTGCTGTTGCTGCTGCCCTGAGGAGAATAGAATGATTGCAACGCATCCTGAACAGGCTGATAGGTGCGTCCAGCATTCGGCTGAATCAGAGCCTCAACCTCCATCAAACTCTCCTCAATATCCACCGCTCGGTTCACTGCATCAATATAGGTCGCAGGTGACCCAGACAATACCATCCGGTACAAATCAGGCCTCAAGCCTTTCAGAAATTTGTTCCTCTTCGTTCTCTCTTGGTTGGCTACGTGTGGCACATAAACCAAAAGTGCAGAAAACTGTCGGGCATACTCAGTCACTCGCATGCTTCCCTGCCTCAGATTATCGAACTCCTTCTCCCTGCTGTTATAAAAAGAATCCGGGGTATACTCCTGTCTGAACGCCTCACAGAAGCTCTTCCAGGTGATCACAGCCCCACTATCATGAAGGATACGAGAAGTACCTCTCCACCATCGCTGTGCATTGTCTCTCAGCTGCAACATCGCCAGCTTCAGTCTTTTCTCGGGAGCGTACTCCAGAGTATCGAACAACTCCTCCATCTGAGCTAACCAAGCCTCAGCCATCGTGCCACCCTCTGCTGTAGAAAACGTCGGAGGATTCGTCCGCTGAAACCTAGCTAGGACCAACTCCATCTCGCCTATCTTCCTAGTAACATTCTCAACCTGATGAACACCATCATCACTACCTGCCCTAGACTCCTCCTCAGTACGTCTAGTCGCATTCTCAACCTGATGAACACCATCATCACTACCTGCCCTAGACTCCTCCTCAGTACGTCTAGTCGCCCTACCTCTTCCTCTCCTCGGCGACATCTACACAAGTCTAGAGGTAAGATCTCACAGCAGATAGATATATCTCATAGACAGATAAAAGATCACATAAGTCACAGAGCCAATCAAAATCAAATCAAAACTCTGTGCCTAGACTCGAGTGTGATCAAAGAAAATCGAGCTTATCCCAGTTTAAGCTCTGATACCAAAAATGTCAGGCCCCGTGCTAATCACTCATAGATAATAGCACAATTAAGCACATAATCACGGAAGCATAAAAATCGGGCTTAAAAATTTTCGAAATAATTTAGGCCTGAACTTAAGATCATACATTCAAAATATTCATAATCAAAATATGAGTTAACTCAAACTCCAACAATCAGGTAACGACAATATTCAATTCAAAATACAGATCCCCAATTACAATAAAAACACAGGGCATCCCCCGGTTCGATACATATCATAAGTAGACTGGGACTCAAGGAAACGGGGATCGACCAGCTGAACCTCCGCTCTGTCCAGCTTGGTTACCTGAAGATCCTGTAAATGGGTAACGCAGACCCAAACTACACAAAAATAGGAAAACAGATACGAGGTCAAGCCTCAGTACGAAGAGCTAATCACACAGCTAATCATGCAACATGCTATAATCAATGCTATGAAATGCATGAGGGCTATCAAAGATCGGATAGCTAGACCAGTGTATCAACTGGCAATCATATCGATCGAGCCTCTATACCACGCACAGCAAGTCAGCCGGTGGAAATCATCGATCCGTGATCTTCAGGATCCGTCAACCCATCACAGCTCGGTGGTCTTCAGACACAACAAATCAGTCGGTCACCACTCCGATGATAGCGTTGGACTTTTCAGGCACGACAAATCAGTCGGCCAGTCACAACGTGGCTCTCAAACAGGTCATCAAATCAATCTGTCAATCAGGCTCAAGATGTATGCATGTATGCTAATTCAATACTCAATTCAAATGCATACAATTCAATACCTGAAAACAGAATGTAAACTCAATCAATTCAACATGCTGTATCACGTAATTCACAGAATCATATCATCAAATCTCACAACATCAATTACAGTCATGTTCACGCTCAAGCTGCTACATCTGCTCAACTCGTACCTTTTTTCTCAAATCTACCTCAACCGATTCTTACAAAGGCACGGTACAACAACTGAAGCAACTCAGCTTCTTCCTGCTTTCGAAAATTCCAGCAGATACCTCCCGCGAATTCAAATCTGTCACAGGACTTCACATATAAGCTTAGTTCTCGTTCAATTCTAAACTTCTAAGCATCATAGCCTACGGTCAGAATCTTGCTCTAGTTCTACAAGTCTACCGAAGCTAGAAACAACAAGAAATGCTCACCCAGAAACTCAAACCAGCAGAAGAACCAACGAACTTCTCTGTACGAGGACACAGCAACTTCGCACTTCTTTTCCAACGTTAATTCAGGGCTTCAAATGGGTAGCAATCGAAAGAGCAACTCTCAAGGAATCCAGCGTCACCAAAATCGCTCAAATCATCGGCGGAGAACGGCGGTAATCGACGGAAATAGGTCACGGTGAACAGTAGCTAATCGAGGGTTTGGGAAAGGGATAAGAAATATCGGGTCCAGAATATTTCTAAGTGTCGATCAACACTTCTATATATATATAACCCTTAAATCCCACAGCTGCTGATCACAAAATATCCAGTCGACGTGAACAGTAGATATCTTACAGCAGATACCATCTTACTCTTTCGATAAAACCAGCAGCAGCAACCAACCGTTGCATTCAAAACGACACCGTTCCAATTAACTCAAACGACGTCGCAGAGCTTCACCAGCTGACAACAAATACCTAAGAAACAAACCATCGACTGGTCGCGTTAATAATTCAAAACGACGTCGCAAAGGATACGTCACCCTATCTGCTAATAGCTGGGTAAACACACCAGCAACTGGATCACGCGGAACCAAATCAAAACGACGACGCGTCAACTAATCCAAACGACGCCGTAATGGTTACGTAAGCATTGATGCCAACAGCTGGTCACCCAGTCGCAATACTCAAAACGCAGCGTTTTCAACTTATTCAAACGACGTCGCTTCTCATCATTCTCGTATTTGCGCGCCTGCTGCCAGCAGCAACCCTTCTAAGCGCAACTACTGCCAGCAGATAACAACGCGTCACGCCTACATCATCTCCACTGATTCAAAATCCACCAGACGAGAGCTACAGTAACGTTGACCCACGTTGAATTTCGCTACAGGAACTTGCTGCTGACAGAATTTACCAAAATTCGCTAAGTTTGATTTCTAATACTTAGAGAATTTCAACAACGCAAAATCCTCAAAATTCACGTGGCTAATCCCAATCAACAAAATTAACCACTAATCTAAATCTGATTCCTCACAGACACACTTATAAAATTTAGTAAAATTCTCTTCCTCTCATTTTAATTTGTAAAACACCAAACCTTTTTCGAAAGAAATCATTTGTCCTCCTTAAGATATTTTCAATCCCTTTAAAAACTGCTCGTGCATCACCCTTTGAGTCATCCACTGAAACCAGCTGCGTCACATCTATTTTTCTGAAATCATTGAAATCAGACAATGCATAACATTTCAACATGCCATTTTAAATCTATAAAATGAACAAAATGCATAATGTGGTCCTATGGATTTTTGGGGCGTTACAAAAATAGTGTATTGCCACCAAACACCATTTTGGCGATGGATTTTCATCTCCAACGGGCTGCACCAATTTGGTGCAATGGTGCAGTCGTGAGAATTCAAGAGCTATATTTGGCGCAGCGTTTCCTCTGCGCCAGATCAATCTGTTTTCTTTTTCTTGTCTTTTTTTTTTTAAATTAAAACTATTAAAAATATATATTTCATATAAAATAATTTTAAAAAATCAAAATTCTATAAATTATTTAATTAATTATTTCATAAATATATTAAATTATTAATTTGAATAATATTAATAAAAAGGAGAAATCCTTCTCCAAAATGGTGATTGCAAAAGAGACGCTATTTCTCCAAGTTGGCGATAGTTGAAATAGAAATATATTAATAAATAAAAAATAGTAATATATCAAATTAATGGGATTATCCTGAGTATATATCTTTTGGTACAATATTTGATTTAAATGAGTTGAAATATGCATATTGCAGAAATTGCACCATTTTAGTGCAGAATTGCACCGAAATAGAGTTACGGATTGAAAATGACCTTAGAAATCTATTGTACCAACTAAGGCTGAGCCGAGCTTTTATATATATATATATCTACAATTGGGACTACCTTATTATTTATATTCAATTCAATGAAATCCCAATATATATGGGATCATGAGACCCCATATTCAAATATGTATTCTTCTATAATTTCGGTTTGGAAATCTATCCATCACATGAACTCCTTTGCCAAATAATGAGTGTAAAAGCAACGTGGTACGATTTTTTTAAGGTTTTGTTGCCTTTTCAGATAAAAAATAAACAGAAAGAAAATGTTTATTTTGAAACTAGATTGATTATATAATGTTAAAAACAATTGTTATTTGTATATTCTAAATAATATATATTTTAAAAAATTATTATAGTAAAACCGTTGTTACTATTTAAACAATAGAAAATATTATTGTAAATTTATTAATTTATCAAATATTAAATTTACTTCTCCATTTATTACTACCTTTTGATTTCTACCTCCAGGAGTAAATCCCAACTCCACTATTCCACTCTATCTACTGTCCATGGCGTTCTGCTAAACCTCAGCTAATACTCTTCAATCCCAACTATACAAATCCAATGAAGAAGCTGAGATGGACCGTGGATGGTGGCCTCTGGGACGTCGACGTTTCGACTCCGGTGACGGTGGAAGGTGTGGCCAGACCAGTCTCCGGCGAGCCGCTGCCGTTGGGATTGAGCCGCGGGGCTAGACTGTCTCGCCACAGGCAGGTTGATTTCTTCCAGCGTTTCATGGCTGTGCCCCTCGTTCCCAATCATGACTCCGCCCGCGGCCTCTCTCTTCAGCGCGTCCTCTCTCTTCCTCAGTCCGGCGAGTCATGGTAGTGTTACCAATCTCTCTCCATCATTGCCTTTGGTTTCAATTAAATGATTGAATTTCCCTCTTTTCCGTCATTATTGAAATCTGTAACAATTCAAAAATCGGATTTGAGACGGTCAGGTTCAGGGTTGAATTTATTATTTTATCTCTTTATGCCTCCATGTTTATCATATTCATGGTAAAAGAGGAGATGATGAATGCTGGAGCGGGTAGAGTGGGCTTTTAGGGCTCATGAGTATGGAATTAGTGGAGCTATAATTTCTTGGGTTTAAGCAGATGATTTCCAGAATCAGATTTAATTTCTAAACTAATATCATTCTAAATTCTACCCTAATTTGTTATTTTGCTTATCTCTTCAAGTTTTGTTTTTGATATTGATAACATTGAGTCACGCCTTTCTCCTGAAGTTACAATTACATTTAGTTTTTGTTGATCTTAAACTGTCTCATATTCTTGGAAATGGATGCCCACCAAGTGCCAAAGCATTCATGCGGCAAATTTGTAACGAGGAGACTATGAGATGAGATTCACAGGTTTCGGTGCCGTTAACTTGTTTTACAAAATTAAATAAATGTTGTGTCAATTGAACCTGGTTTCTGTTCTTTTTGAACTAGGTTAAGAAATATCAAATAATGTTTCATTTTCTGCTTAGTCAAATATAAATTCCCTCTTGTAAAAGAGTGGATTTAGTTATCGATGACTCCTCCTCCACTTGTTGATACTTCCCCACGGCCAAGAGGAACATATGCTACAGTTCAATCATCTGAGTGCCGCCAATATGTTATTGGAAGAAATGATCCCACCATCAGAGTGTTGACTCTTCTGGTTGAGCACTTGCTCTGCATTTGAATTCTAGTTAACTTAGCTCTACTTGTGAGATTTCACCCCTGAGCTAATTACTGTTTGATATTTTAATTTGAGTTATTTGTCGTATTTCTTATTTCTTTTGCGATTATTGTAATAGCTTAATTGCAAATTTCCATATAATTTGTGCATACAATTTCCAAAGCTAGTTAGAAAGTTAGCTTGATACTTCCCCTGAAAGGCTTGGTGAATTATTTTATTTACCAGGTTCTAGAGAGTTAAGACTTTGTTATTCACTCTGAAACACACCAACATAGCAAAACTATTATGTTGTCTACTAATAACAAGAGTGTTCAGCAGTAATTAAACAGCTTAATTTCATGTTTAATTCATGGAGCGTGGACTTTGTCAGTTCTATAATAAACACACGAATACACATTAGTTATGATTGATTCACATTTTGATACAAAGCCATGCAGGTTCTAGAGAGTTAAGACTATATATATATATAGTTATGATTGATTCACATTTTGATACAAAGCCATGCAGGTTACTGGCAATTCTTGGACAATTCAATATACAGAAGTTTGTGACTTCGCTTCGAAGGAATGGGTTCAGGCAAGAGTCAGATGCTTCATCCTTGCAGAGTATTTGGAGACACCTTTCAAACAAAACTTTGTATGCCCTAAATTTTTGTTCAGAGTGGTCGTTAACCCCGCACGACACAATGCTACTTAGCTTAGAGACATGTGCTGACAACAAGGCTCCTAGAAAGAAAGCAGTTCTTCATCACAAGGCAAGGCAGTAATCGTGTAACCTCTGAATACTTTATGTTTTTAAAACTAATTTGTTATATATTTGTGGACAATTAATATTAAATTCTTGTAATAGCTAAATCTTTCTTTTCTAGCAGCATGCATTATTTTCTTTACTCCTTGTCCAAGTTTCAATTATTGCTACTGATTTAGCCATATTTTTCTAGTTCTCTGAAACAAAATGCTGCTATATGCGATATCATCACAGGATATCTGATATAAACTTACCTGTTCTTTTTACTATAATAAAAATTCACCCCACACACCCTGCTGCTCTAAAACTAGAACTTTGGGTTGGTTAAGCTTAACCATTGATGAGTATTTTTCCTTTACAGTTTCTCCATCACAATCTCATTTTAGAAGCAGCTTCGCCATCACTTTTGGTTAATCAGCATGGTAATTACTGGGATGTTCCATTGACAATGGCGATGGATCTTTCATCAGTTGCGTCTGACAGTGGAACGAGCTACCATTTATGTGTCAACCACACTACAGGTTCACCCAAGCAGTATGATGACCAGCCTACTCAAACAACTCCTGCTGCTTTACTTTCAAGTTTGTGCGCCAAATGTGGAGTTTCATTCAAGAAAAATTTCAACATTTGGAGAAGTGAAGCGCAAAAGATGAAAATGGTTCAACCGTATGACATTCTTCTGTCCACCCCTCATATTTCAGCATCAGGGATTCTAGGTAAGCATAGCCATGTGATAGATAGGTTTAATTGCTAGTTATATATATTTTGTTTGTGTTCATGATTATTGGTTTAGGAAATGCTGAAATTCTTAATCTTTACTCAGGAAAGCAGAATGTTTGTGATTATGCATTGTTATAAAGGACTTCCAAGTTGACATATTATCTATGTATTCTATTTTCCTTGTTCTGTGGATGAATTTGGTTTTGTGGAGGTATTTGCTCTGAGGAAATGACTTAAAATACTGGGATTTTAAATGATATTAACACTGGGTGCATTTAGAATCCATGATAGTTCTCAGTATAGTAGTTTTAATCAGTAAGAGAAGAATTTGAAATATCTTTATGGCAAAGTTATCCAAATAATAAAATGAATTTAAAATTATGATCTTAGATTGGTTTCGAATAATTTACTCCAAATACCCCTTGATAGATAAACAAAAACGGGGATCTAAATCACTCTCAATTGATGCAAGTATAGAGTAAACTTGTACATCCTTGTCATTGCTGTATGTTCACCACTATTGTGAAAAGGTACAGAAAACGGCCAATGATGCCAGGCGAAGCTCTTTAACGGAGCAATCTTTGAAAAGATATTGCTTTGTGGGTTCGAGCGAAATCTGTGAAAAGTAATTCATATTTGCTTATACACAAACTAACATTTCTATGTTTGTGATTACTTAGTTTGTGAGGTAATATAGAGTGCTGTTTGACAGAGTGATTGTAAAATTTATGTATTAACTCACTTTACTTTGCTCGATCACGAGAGTCACCATGCTCTGTGCACCGTAGAGATTGAGTTATCTCTGCCCTTAGTGCATTTAATAACTAAGCTAAGGGCATGTGCTGAATTAATTTGTTTTCCATCAGTGTATCATTAACAATTTGGGTAATATTCTCTCCAATGCCACATGATAGTTATGATTTTGAAGTGTACATTTCATTTAGGTGCTGTCGTTACTGCATCTGTTGGAGATTATTCACTTCGATCCCAGGTAGAAAACGGTTCTTCTGGGTTTCAAGCCAAAGGCGAAACCTCTGCAATTTTAGCTGATTTATTTGCGTCCGTCACACTCTCTGCTCAGCATGGAAATTTCCAGAAACCTTTCCTAGACCTTACTCGCTTTTATACCCGGCTGGATATTCCTTCTGGATCAAACTTTCTAAAGGGTGCCACTCGCATGGCGTTTGATCTCTACAATTCTGAAATGCCAAATGTGGAAGCAGTTCGTACATTGTGTCCCTCTGCCAGCTTCTCTTTTCAGCAGCAGGTTCATATTTAATCTTGAGTTAACTTTTCGATCACTCAACTTCACAGAACCAATTCCATGCTGAAAAATGGTGCTGATTTTGTGTGCAGATTGGTGGACCTTTCAGCTTCCGAGTTGATGCAGGAGTGGCGCTCGATCCGAAGAAAAACGACTGGATATTGAATGTGAATGATCCTGTAATTGCCATCGAATATGCCCTTCAAGTACTTGGTTCAGCAAAGGCTGTAGCATGGTATTCTCTGAAACAGAGAGAGTTCATGGTAGAACTAAGATTCTTTGAGAGTTGAAATAAGAGAACAGGGATTATTTTTGGTAGTATAACTTTTACTATTTTCTGTTAAACATTTTAAGCTTAATTGCAATTAATCATAAATCCTTCAAAAAATAACTTTAAACTATTTATCTTAAAGTTTCGACTAAAGTATTAAAAAGTAGTCATATAATTACCAAATAGGGAAAAACAACTACACGATTATTGATTTCTGGAAACAACTAGTGCCGATGATGACACTTCAGCAAACCATCGCAAAAATGAAGCCATTCTTTAATTAAACGAAGGGATTTGCGGATCAATAAAGCTGAAACGTCCAAATTTTGTACGAAAAGTAGTAAGTTTATGTATTGAAAATTTGAAATGCTGTTTGATTAGTTCTATTATGTCACTTCACCACCAAACAAGGGCCAAGGGGCATAATGCCATAATCTATTCAGTTTTCTCAATGCACTTTTTTTTCATTAATTCACTCTCATCTTCGGAATCATTTGTTCATAATATTTCTTCATATTTTATGAGGAACTCACTTCGTATTTTTATCTTGAGAATTTGTTGGGTACAATAAATTGTTCCTGCTAGGTAGAGCGATCGAATCGTGACGCTTGTATTGTTATACGGTTTAAAATATTAGAGTTGCAACATTACCACCAGGTAGAGCTATCAAAATGGGTCAGGCCCGCCGACTAGCCCGCCCACCACAAAAGATAGGCGAGGCGGGCTACAAAAATCACAGTCCATCTTGAGGCGGGCCCAAACGGCGGGGCGGCCCGTGGGTCGTGGAAAAAATAATTATTAAATATTATATCATTAATATTCTTTCAAATTATCATCATATTTGACTAAAAATTGTATCACACATCCTTGTTTATGCAAGATTTATGTATGATGAATTAGTTTTAAAAGATTTGAAATATTTAAAATGATTTAAATGTCGAAGTCTGTTGATAAATTTTTGAAAATCTAATTTATTTTGTTGATAAATCCAATTATAATTGAATTATTTCGAATGTGTTAAGTTTTTCTTGAATTCTAATATTACATGTTTTGTATACGGTTTGAATACATAATTTTCTCGAATTATTTATATATAATTTATGTAGGTTATATTTTGACGGGTTGGCCCGTCAGCCCGTCAGCCCGCCAACCCGTGGCGGGGCGGGGCGGGCCAGGGCTATACAGACCCGTTACATTGGCGGGCTGGCCCGTCTCGCCCCGTTTGAAGGCGGATCAAGACGGGGCGGGCGGGGTGGGCCGGCCCGTTTGACAACTCTACCATCAGCTATAAATTTTGGTAAAGCGGCAAGCGTTCGGTCCTACAATTGTACCAGAGCTAAGGTCACATGTTCGATTTCCATTGATTGCGAGTGCAATTATTTGGAGGGGATTATTGGAGTGCAATAATTACCCCTGTTAGGTAGAGCGGTCGAATCGTGATGCTTGAGTTGTTATAAAGTTTAAAAAGAATGGAGTTACATCGTTACTATCAGCATAACTTTTGGTAAAACGGCAAACGTTCGGTCCAACAGAATTTCAAAATATGTAGCATAGATTAATAAAGAGAGGGTTTGCGATGGTAATCTTGAACTTAATGAAGTTCCGAATTTAGTTGATGTTTATGGTATAACAGAAAAGTGAACTTGGTAGTTTTGTGTTGTTGTTTTTGAAAAAGAAACGTACTTTAAGGATTATATAGCTTTTCAGACTTTGGTTTTTAGTTCTCTTTTTTAGAAATTTGGAAGCAAGCAATTGTCTTGCGTAAAACTTATAAGTTCTCCTTTTTCTTTTTATTTATTGAAAATAAAGTGTGATTCTAGCTTACTTATTTTATATCTGTCTAAAATTTTCAATATCTGCTGTGATATTGAAATTGCGATTGTACACATAATTTTTACATTTCATGTTGATTTATACACAATTATTTAATTCCATTTTATGAGAACATTGACGTGAAAATCAAACAATTTTAAATATATTGCCGTGATTGCAAAATTTGTAAACCTAAAGGTGCTTTAATCACAATCTGGATGTGCCCTAATTCCATTTTTTTGATTGAAGCGCACGAAAAATTCAATAAGTTTTTTTCATAAATACTTAATTAAAGGTTCTTTGAAATATTAAAATTTGTGAAATAAAAAACACAACCATAAGCAGTATTTCTTTTGCAGACAGAACTGAGAGGGTGTTTGACCAAATTTATTAAAAACAACTTATAAACTCTTCAAACTTATAAGCTGTTTTAAGAGCTTATAACCTATTAGGTCTTATTTTTGTTAAATTGTTTGGAACTTATATTGAAAAACATAAAATATTGGTATTATAAAAATCTTTTTATTGTCAAAATTACTAAAAGAAATGAAATTAATAATTTAGGATATTATTTGGAGAAACAAATTTAAAAAATAAATATTTATTGTTGCTTTAACATTTATTTAATAATGGAGATTTGATAAAATATATAAGGATATTTAGAGAAATAACATGTTAACATAAGATTTTTAAAAAAAATTAGGCATGACCTAACAGTTTATAAACTGTCAAAAAACTTATTCTGATAGCTTATAAGCTATTTGTAATTTTTTTTTCCAAACAAGTTTTAAGAGTTTGTAATAAACTGTTTTGGCGAGTTTTACAAAAACACCATTCAAATATGATAATGAAAACATATTATATGACTCAAATTGAATATATGCATATTATATCTAAAACGTATGTACAAGATTAAATCCAATATCTGAATTAATTAATTGATAAAGATCAAATTACAAACACCAACAATAGCTAGAATGCAATTTTGCCATCTAAGAAAAAAAAAAGAGACCGAATGCGGATTTGCTTATTCTTTGCACGGGAAACGAACTACATCTGTTTAATTATTTGTATCCTCTGAACTGAGTTGTCCTTACTCGACTTGGATCCGATCTGATTTGAAAAATAACGAAATAAGTTTCGACCTTATCTCTTTACATAGATTCCGAGCTGTTTTTATCTTCAACCAAAACTTAGAATATTCAATTATTACAAACACCAACAATAGAATTAATAAAAGAAAATCAATAAAAGAAAAAAAGAAGAGAGAATGTGAATTTGCTTATTCTCTGCACGGGGAACGAAAGGACATTTGTTTAATGATTTGCATCCTGTGGTTTAAAAGATTTGAATGTCACTATACGCGAGCGATTATATTTGGATAAATATAAAGTGCACTTCGTATGCCACAGTGCACGATTCTATCATTGGAATAAAAATCATTATCATGTGTTCGATTACCGTGAATCAGATAAATTTCAAAATCATGTGTTAGGTTTTTAGTTCATAATTTCATATACTTCCTTTTATATATATATATAAACGTGTAAATTGTACAATTTGCAGCGAGCCAAATGACATTTTCTTATAGATACCTTGTAACAAACACAATTATTATCCCATCAATTAGTTGTCAAACTATATATTTTTTGTTAGAATGTCAAAGTTTTAATAATTGCAACTTAGGCTGTTGCTGTCTTAGTAGTTTAATTGAAGAATATTATATAGTTATTAATACCAATAAATTGAACACGTCTATGATGAAGATTTGCAGCAACCTTTTTGACTCGTCCCTGCCTTAGTTGGGTACCATTTACTGACTTGTCTAATGGGATACGAAAAGTAAGCGAAACAAATATTCATTATATAATTTTTTTATTTGATTAGAAAATAATAAATGTTGTATATAATAATAGCTCAAAATGGCATGGGATATGAGGCAATTTATTTATTTATTTTTTTTGTGGGTTACAAACTGGAAGAAACCTAATTGGCATATGTAGAAGACGGAAAATATTATATATCCAAAACTTGTCTATCAAACAAATAATAAATAAATAAATGACAGACATTCGAGTCACGAAGTCATATATTATTAATATTTTAGAATTTGGTGGTCTCGATTATATTTTTATCAGGTAAAAAGGGGTAAGTTGAAAAATTATAGTTGTTTTTTAAAACACAGATTATCTCTAGTTTTGTGAGATTTTCTCCGTCTACTAATAAATTATATTGGTTTATTCATATTAAAATGAACAACAGATCTTGTTGAAAAGATGAAAAATCGAATGTTAGTTAGAAGTAAAATGTGGAAGACATTAATGTTAAACTCATGAAAATTGGGTTGCTATATGGTATGTGATGATATCTGTTTAATATATTAAATACTTTTTTAGACATTAAATAAATATATCTCGTGTAAGAGTTCGCATAATATTTTTGATTAGAAATAATGTATTGGTCTAATGCAAAAAATCAAAACTGTTTTTCAATTTTCGAGAATAGATGACTTAAATAGTATGGATAATTTTATTTTTTTGTCAGCATTACTGTTTAAATTTAAAAATCTATGTTGATTGAATATGAAATTGTGTTTAGAACTTATTAGGTTCAGATTCTTACTATTAGGCCAAAAGTTAGTCAAGGCGAAACTTTATTTCAATAAAATATGGCAGCACAGAGTGCACCTATTATTGACCTGGTGCAGAGAACCCCTGACCTCGAGGTCATTGAAGCCGCAAGTCTTCATTTTATGCAGGTATGTATCGATTCGAGATTTATCATCTTCGTATCCCGATGTTTTTGTTAACTCTTCTGCCTGTGTAGGCCTTGGTATGACGTGGTGAAGCGGCCAACCGCCTCACCCGAGCCCACAACGAGATTGCCATGACTAGGCGTTCTATGGATGGGATGCTCAATCGCCACAATGACTTGATGAGACAGCTCGAGGAGCTGCGAGCCCAGAGGGACGAGGAGAAGAAGTCGTTGCTGCTTGAGCTAGAAGCGAAACCGAGCTGAACTCCAATCATATGAGGTCCAGGCGTAGACTTCTAAAGCCCGAGCTCTTCGTTAGGAGGAGGAGAACAAGGGTCTTCAGCCGAGGTTAAAGGTTACAAGGAGAGGTGGAGACTTATGGCAGCTCGGGAAAGGAAAGTTCCTGAAGTCTAAGGAGTTCGATACCCTGTGTTCAGAGAGAGCCTCGGTCTACTTCAAGCATGGCTTAAACGGATGCCTGGCCCAGTTCAGGGCTAATGACTATTCTGAAGATGAGCACCCAACTCTGTTCATCGACATGGTGCAGGCATTGGAGGATATGCCAGAAGGGTGAGATGGTTGAGGACAGCTTGGACCCCGAGGCAACCCCCATCCTGATGTTTGTATATAGGATTTTGCTTTACTTGTAACGATTTGAGATTAATGAAATCTGCCTTTTCTTTTTACTTCTGCCTGCTTATCTCGAGCACTGACGTGGATGCATAGTTTGAGCACAAACTTTTCCAAAAAATAACTAAGCACGAAACAGGATAACCCGAGCACACATTTTAGCAACCCGAGATTGAAAATGACCACATCAGGCTAGCTCAACAAAGGATATTAAGTGCGAGTAGAATTCTTGAAACAGCTCGAGCTTTCTTAAAAACGCCGTAGCAAAAATTACCAATTATGAGAGAATAATACCCGAATTGAGCAAGTCATTAATTAGGTCAATATTTTGCTCACAATCAAGTTGAGCTTCCACCCAAGGAGAGGCCGAACTAGCCTAGTGCATAAGTGGTAGATGAAAATCAAGTTGACTCTGGGTAGGTTGGTTACCCGAGCTGTTTTGTTAATAGAAGCGGCCTTGTTGTACCAGGATGGTCTTTTGATCGTATTTGGATAGAGCCGCTATCCGAGACATTTTAAATAAAAAATGGATTTTTTGTTCTGAGGAGGTAGGGCTTAGTGTGCCGAGTTGGTTGGGCTTTGTGCCAACAAGAGTTGGACTTATGGTATCGAGCTGGTCGGGCTTTGTGCCAACGAGAGTTGGGCTTATGGTGTCGAGCTGGTCAGGCTTTGTGCCAATGAGAGTTCGACTTATGGTTTTGAGCTGGTCAAACTTTGTGCCAACGAAAGTTGGGCTGGTCGAGCTTTGTGCCAACAAGAGTTGGACTTATGGTGCCGAGCATGTCGAGCTTTGTTCCAACGAGAGTTGGACTTATGGTGCCGAGCTGGTTGCGATAACAAATTCCCGAGCAGAGCGTGATCACAGATTCTCGAGTAGGTCAAGATGATAGATTCCCGAGCAGACCAAGATGATGGATTCCTGAGCAGGTCAATATAACAGATTTCCGAACAGAGCAAGATCACAGATTCCCGAGCAGGCCGAGATCACATATTCCCAAGTAGGTCGATATGATAGATCCAGAGCAGGTCGAGATAACAGATTCTCGAGCACAACGAGATCACAGATTTTTGAAAAGGTCGAGATGATAGATTCCCGCGCAGAGCGAGTCACAGATTCCCGAGTAGGTCAAGATCACAGATTTCAGAGAAGGTCGGACTTGGTGCCAACATATGTTGAGCTTTGTGTTAGAGTAGATGCCCAACTAGCCAACTTGTGGCGTGTGGGTTTTATAGACTCTTGTACAAACAATCTTTATATATGATATTCGCATTTATTTATATGGCATTCTTTACTTTCATTATGTGTGTAATGATTTACAATTGCGTTGAGTAAAGACCTAGAATGCACTAAAGCGTATGTTAGATGTGATAGTGGGTATGACGACTATCATGAAACACATCTAATAGTCGCTGTGTATTCTAAACATGTTCCTAGTCGATTGGGCCGTCAAAATGAGGATAAGGCCGCCCGAGTTCGAGACTAGTATCTGCGATGCAAAGTACCATGTTTCATTGGCAGGGAACATTGTGATGTTCTGAGCATGCAGATAGATAGTGACCTGGTGATCTATCGAACTACCCTCGTTCGTACTTTCCAAGTGGTTACCATTTGTCGAGTGGAAAGTGACCTGGTATCGAACTACCCTCGTTCGTACTTTCCAAGTGGTTACCATTTGTCGAGTGGATAAGTCCGAGGTCTTGGTTGTACTGATCTGATT
>KQ995587.1:95180-105945 GCA_001598015.1 Dorcoceras hygrometricum
TAAGCTTGAGTTGTTGCTGGACGTGTCTTCGTTGAGAATCTGTTAGGTAAATTGAAGAAGAAAGGTAAGGTACGAACAGCTCTTAGCAGCTTTAGGCATAAACATGCTGTGATTGATGTTGTGAATCTTGCTGCTGTGAATTACGTGAATCAGTATAGTATGGGCTTGATTTGCCAGTTGATAGACTGGTCTAGCTATCCGATTTTTTGATAGCCCTCATGCATTCATAGCATTGATTAGTATAGTAGATTGAACCGGGGGATGCCCCGTGTTATCATGTATTGGGGATTTGTTTTGGTTGATATACTTGTTGTGTTGGAATTGAATCAACTCGTATTTTATTATCGCTATTTTGAATGTATGATTTGAAGTTCAGGCCCATTGTATTTCAAAAATTTTTAAGCCCTAATTTTAAGCTTCCGTGATTATGCGCTTATTATGTGTTAATTGTTAGTAATTAGCACGGGGCCTGACAGAAAGGACCGTACTGTACGCTAACCACGACCGGCTGGTTCTTGCAGGCACTATCAGTGATACCTAGGGGATCATGGGGCGATGTTGCTAGACGCTTTACCATGATCCGTTGGGCAGGTCCGGAATTGTGATTCCGGAGCCACAATGGTTGTGGGCCCACGGCTAGCTGTATCCCTGAACCATTGAGGGTCACACAAGTACTAGATTCGAGATTCCCGCACGGATACTCAGCTCAATGTGTTGAGCACGAGAAGAGGATTTCGGGAAGTGCGACTTCCTAAAAGTCAACAGGGGTCAAATCGGGGTTTCCCGCTGTTGAGGGGCAAAACGGTCATTTTGCACTGGGGTTCTGAAAAACGGTTTTTCAGATCATATTATTCAGTTTCGGAAACTGAGTCGATCGGTCCGATCTGATCGGCGATCGGGGTTACGGTGAAGTCTCGATGTTGGAGATGAACTGAATGTTCATCGTTGGACCCGGGCCCGTTGGGCCGGTCCAAGTCCAACACTTAAGTCTATTTAATTAGACTTAAGCAAGACTTAACACATAACATAAACACTACAATACTTGACCTAACCCTAGCACAAAAGCCGCCCCTCCTCTCCTCTCCAAGCGCCGCCGCCGTCGCCCGCCGTGCGCCGCCGCCCGTTGTCGCCGGAAATTCGTTTCCGGCCAACTCGACGAGGAGAATCCGTTCGTACTGATCTCGTCAGCGCTTCTAGTGCAGCCTGACGAAGGAGTCTCGGTTCTGGTCGTGGACCGGATTGGCGATAATCTACCGCAATCTACCGAGAAGAGCCGGATTTTTGTAATACCGGTTGGAGCCAGGCACAAGTGCCAGCAAGGTATTCATCTTTGAACACCCTATGAATGACGATTAACTCTAATTGTTGTTTTCGTATTGATCGTCTCCCTGCCTTTTTCTTTGTTCTTCCGCTGCCTCGCCGGGGGGCGGATCCGGATCCCCAACACTTTGTAGCGCCGATCTGATCGGGCTTATAAGTTTATTATAACAATATTCAGATAAGGATGTAACCCGAGGAGGGTGAACGCAGAAAAAACATCTTCTGACCGAGTCGATTTGTGCCAAAAGACAATCTTTATTAAGTAAAGTATTTGCAGAACATAGCTGACGTAAGTTTAGAGTTTTTCTGTAGTTGAATGACGTTCCAGTGTCAGCAGCTTCTTCCTGGTACATTAGTATTTTGCGGAGGGTCAGTGTAGATAGGGATGATCGACCTCTGTTCGTCGATCTAGGACTATTTTATTTTCAGCCGCTAGTTGAGCAGTTCATGCTGCTTTGAGGCCCTCATGTTCGGGTCTTTGGGGTAGTTTCCAGCATTGTTACTCCTGTATCTCCTGCCTCCTGGAATCTGGTCCTTTTGGGTGACCTATTTTGTTTCTTCTATTTTATCATCTCCCACAGACGACACCAATTGATGTAACCAAATTTTACCCTGCTAATGAGCTACCACAACGTCAGACCACCAGGTCGGAAGGTCTGTCCTTGAGGAGTAAGTTGAGTGAGATATGCTAGGGGTGAACTAGGAGGAATCTGCCTCGACAAGCACTAGCAGGGAGGTATCACCGGGTCTGGGTCATGGCTCGATATAGCTCGAGGAATATGAGAGGGCACGTGGGGAGCTCTGTCCTCGGGGATGAGCTTGAATGTCTTTCCTCTCATGACCTATGATCACAGACACCGGTCAAAGGACGTCGGGAGTTATCCCGACGAAGGTCATCCGATACTTAAGTCAGCTCAAGTGATCGAGAATATATAGACTTATTGTGTGTAAAATTGAGAAATACATGGGTATTTATAGGAGAGCCAAGCGGTTGCGTGTGTATTACCTAAGTAATCATGAGCCGGAGTAGGCTTTGCAGACCTTGCGTATACATTACTCTATCACCTGTACGCAGGGATGAGTCTTGCAGCTTTGTCAGTGCACTAATCATGAGTTATACAAGAGAGTCAAGTTGTTTGTGATGAGTCGCTATCAATGACAGACCTTTTGCCCCGAGGTTGCGTTAGCTAAGCTAGATGCACTACACCCCGAGGTCCCTGGTGACTTGAAAGTACTGCTCGAGGTGCGTTGCGGGATGCCCATGGAGTGAATGCTTGGATCTTTATCCCGACGTGACATATTTAATTGATGGAATGATCCAGAGACCGAGGTGACATGGGTGATACCAAGACGGAAGGCCATCAGTGGTGTTTTAAGAGGAGCTCTTTCCTCGGGTCTCGAGGTGAAAATTTTTAGTGGTATCAGAATTCAACTAAAGTTTCATATTAATCGGAAGATCGTGAGAAAGATCATAAGTTTATAGTCTTTTTGATCTTTCGAGAAAAAGATTCATTCTCTTGAGGTAGAACCAAGAAAATTTCTTATTCGATTTATCATCTTCGTAAATACTTTTTATATAGAGTAAAATATATAATCACTAGGACTGAAAACCCAAAATAGACAATATAATGATATCACATAAATATCATGTAAGCTAAGAAGGTTATTTTTCTATATTAATATTTGACAGAAATTGTAGCACGAGAAGACAAGATTCAACGAGTTATTCATTAGTTTTTAATAGAAAGAAGGAGTGGAGGAAAAAAACTATAAAAAGTAAATTGGAGAAGAATTTGTTGTATAGTGATGACAATGAGATCACTCCATTATTCTTAATAAATTTATATAATAGTTGGAAAAAGTATATGGAATTAGTGACTTCCCAACCGCCTACACAATTTAAACATTTCATAAGTTCAACCAAAATACAAGCGAGAAGTTACAAGGCAGATGTCATTATCGGACCATATAAAAGTTATTAGTTTTGAATATTAAAAATGAAACATGTTTTTTCGGAAATTTGTTGTGCAGTCTGCTCATTTGACTTTTAATGTCACTTTTATATTAAATTGCGATAACGATTTATTAATAATATCGCTCGTTTTTATACCAGTAATATTCGGTCCCTCCTCGACTGTTAGGACGTCTAGTTTGTGCAATTATCTCCTTTATTTTTTATATATTTGTGTTTGCCCTAAATTTCAAATATATGATTATATATACATCTATTGGATGTGTATGTGCGTGTCCTAAATGTCATTCGTGTTTCTTATTTTATTAAAAAAAGAGCCCTCTTTTTTATAATTTCAATACCTTGGATAAAACAATTTCTTATTAAGAAAAACCAAACTATAGGTCATAATTTCCATTTACTCTGTTTGATAATCCAACAAATTCACCGACGTCGAAATTTGGATTTTTCATGAAAACCGTGAGAGTTCATTTCGTTTCAACTTTAGATTGTATGTAAAAGAAGCTACTGAAATTGCTTAATAACAATTTATATAATGACTATAGTTTGATCATTCTCTTGTTATATACAAAACTAACTAAATAATCTATCTTTATAACTAACTTCAAATAGTTGGTATATCTGAGGAATTTTACTAAAGTTTAGTTGGAATATTTTGGTCACTTGAGACCATTTCAGCAAAGAAAATTTCTAACAAAACAACGTTTCTTTACTAACAACTACAAATTACATAACTTAATGATATTATTTCATAGTTGGACATTATATTATATTATTATTATTATTATTATTATTGTTATTATTATTATTGTTTCAACAAGTGAGGTGAGAGTAAGGTGTTACCAATACCATTTACCAAACACTGAAAGGCCCATGCCTTCTTATTGCCCAACGCCTCGTTCCCTGCGTTTTCCCAGAATTCCATGTGATTCTGCGATATTACTTCAACTTCAAAACAACTCCTTCTCTGGCATTTCAAGAAATATAATAAACTGATCTCTTCGTCTTCTTCAAGGCCATACATTTTATCACTATCAATAATGGTACTATGATATCTATAATTATATCCACTTGGCATTATATGTAATGGAAATTCTTCAAAACCAAGGAGATCCCATGGAGTTATGAGAGCCCGTTTGAGGAGAATATCATTGGGCTATGGGCATTGGACAAACATTTCAGATTTATGGGATTTTTGAGT
This sequence comes from Dorcoceras hygrometricum, assembly GCA_001598015.1. NCBI lineage: Eukaryota > Viridiplantae > Streptophyta > Magnoliopsida > Lamiales > Gesneriaceae > Dorcoceras > Dorcoceras hygrometricum. The sequence continues at coordinate 99,674 of KQ995587.1, forward strand.
TTGAATGAAACGATGAAATAGGATACCTGGAGGCGGCAAATATTTAAATATATCTCCATCCCAACAAATCAAGGTAAAAGTTTGAATCTTTATGGCATTTTACATTGTTTTTTATGCTTTCTTGTTGAAAATGATGTGATAAGAAAGTTTAAGTTTTTTTTTTCTTGTTGCTCCTGAGTTAGAATTGATTGCGTCTGCGCAATCTTGTTTTGGAAAACAGAATATGGCAAGCTCTGTTCCTTTATACATTTATATGTATTCTTCTTGAACAAGAGGGAGGTCCCTCTTTTTCATGCTGTTTTTGTTTTTGAAAGGAAGAGGTGATAATTTTGTTCAACTACTAATATTGTTGACCGTTGATAATCTTGGAAGAAATGGCGCCTATTATGTTTCTTGATCATATTTATTGTATGTGGCAGTCCTTTAGAAGGCAAGAAAATGGGTTCCAGTTACAATTCCGGTTTGTCCAAGGAAACTAACATCTTTCACCTGAAGGTGTGGGCTTTAGTGGGCATCTGCTTCTGCATCTTTGCTGTACTTGTTCTTCTGGTGCTATGGTGTTTTGTAGCGCGTAAGAAATTTAGGACCAGGAATAAACATCCGGTTAGCTGGATTCCGAATGTGTCGAAGGAAATCAAAGAGATAAGAGTGGACCAGAATTCAACCAACCATTTTGATCCCGGAAGAGATTCCCTCTCCAATGGAGAGAAATACCATGAAAAGAATTCTGATAAGCTTATGACTCATCCAAGCAATGGGAAGGAAACTAAATCAGATGGTAGAGGTCAATCAGGTTCATTTACTTTCATCAGGAGCGAGGATGTCGCATTTGAATCTGTGGAGAAGAAGGGTTCTCCTGCAGTAAACCCGCCTTGTTCGCATACTATTACCTTACCGTCCCCTCTAGCAGGTCTTCCTGAGCTCTCTCAGCTCGATTGGGGTCACTGGTTTACGCTAAGGGATCTTGAAATAGCAACCAATAAGTTTTCGAAAGAAAATGTCATTGGTGAGGGCGGATACGGAGTTGTCTATCGGGGCCAACTGACCAATGGTGCTATTGTGGCTGTGAAAAGGCTACTTAACAATTTGTGAGTCGGTTTATGGATTTCATTCAGCTTAAGAAAATAGAGTTCTCTTTCGTGCTTTCTTTATGCATTGATGACCATCTGATGTTTAATTGTAGAGGTCAAGCAGAGAAAGAATTTAGGGTGGAAGTAGAAGCTATTGGCCATGTTCGGCATAAAAACTTGGTTCGACTTTTGGGTTATTGCATCGAAGGTACTCATAGGTATTATTCTTTCACACTTCCTATCTTTCCTTTAGAGAAATCAAATCAAAACAGGTAGAGTATTGTGCATGCTGCAGACACAATGAAGTTAATATTGAGCAACTACGCCAATTTCTTGTAAATTTAGAATTACTCTTTACTTTAAACTTGTACAATATCGGTCAATAGTATAATTTAGTTACCTTTTTTCCATTTTGCGACACATATAGGTTACTGGTATATGAATATGTAAAAAATGGGAATCTAGAGCAATGGCTCCATGGAGCAATGTCCCAGCATGGATATCTTACTTGGGAGGGACGGATGAAAATTCTACGTGGCACTGCCAAGGCGTGAGTTTACATATTTTTATGTCAGCAAATTTGGTTTACCAGAGTCATCTTTTGTTCAATGTAAATTGACTTGACTGGTGCAGATTAGCATACCTACATGAAGCAATTGATCCGAAAGTGGTTCATCGAGACATTAAGTCGAGCAATATATTGATAGATGATGACTTTAATGCAAAAATTTCTGATTTTGGCCTTGCCAAGTTGCTTGGTGCTGGAGAAACTCATATTATCACAAGAGTAATGGGAACTTTTGGGTGAGTTTGGTTCAGAATCTATTAAGTCTAGGACTTATTTGTAAATTGTTAGCTCTTTGAAAGATGTTGGGGATTGTAATCAAATTACGTAATTCCCATCTCATCTCGAATTTGCCTCTCTTACATAGATATGTGGCGCCAGAATATGCTAGCAGCGGCTTCCTAAACGAAAAGAGTGATGTTTATAGCTTTGGGGTCTTGCTTCTGGAAGCGATAACTGGAAGGGAACCTGCAGATGACAGTCGACCTTTGCCTGAGGTATAGTCTAGTTTTTAAATTTTCATCTTCGTGTTTGTGCAGAGCACTGATTCTGATGTCAAAATTTGGAGGAGAGTCGTACCCAATTCAACTATTCTTCAGCTTCATGCATGCTCTGTCCCATTCATGCTAGAACCTGAGCCTGATGGCAACTGATTTTGTAAATGTTTCCAAGTTATTTTCACTGACATCTCAACTCTCAATTCACTTTGCTTCATTAACACATTGAACTTGTTCTCTTTTCATAAGCACTCTGTATAATACACTCTGTTGATGCTCTTGCAAAGCAGAAAAATCTGGTGGACTGGATAAAGATGATGGTTGGGGCGAGGCGTTCTGAGGAAGTGCTTGATCCAAATATATACAATAAGCCATCTAAATCTGCCTTCAAACGAGCCCTTTTGACAGCATTGAGGTGTGTCGATCCCAATGTCGAACAAAGACCTCCAATGAGTCAAGTGGTCCGCATGCTCGAGTCAGAGGAATACCCTATACCAAGAGAGGTTTGCTTGGTTCAACAAAATATTTTTACTCGTTTTTCTTTGATTTGTTTTGACGACATAAATTGAGAAAACAAGAAAACCACCTGAATCTATCTTTCAGAATAAGTTTCATTTTCCACCTTGTCATGTTCTGCTTCAGGGACGTAAGAAGGCGAAGGAATCCTTCAGGCCATCGTTAGATGCAGAGCAAATACACCGATACTGATTCAACATGCATGGAATACCAACTCGAGGTCGGATACACAATACATTAAGTATAGCTGGAAAACCGTGAAGTGCCAAGTGAATTCAATATATAAAGAAACTGGCTAAAGGTTGTTTTTTTCCTTAGAAAAAGTATACATACGAAAAGCGATTTATTAACATCGAAAGATACTGATATACACACCAGTATGAAGGATTCCGTCCTTGATAGTCAGGATCCGGCTATTAGGAGAATAACAGTGTTTTCCCTTGTTTTTGAGCCTGTGAATATGGATTTGAAGAGACTCTACTTACAATTTCTGCGGTTTTTGGACGAAAAAATTCATTGATATGAATAACTGTGTATTTTATGATGGAATGTTTTACAAATTTAATGGTTGCATCTTTTAGCAAACCTTTGGTATGTATATATTGTGAATACGCATGCCTACTCATTTAAAATAGAAAATCTACCATGCTCAAAAAGAAAAATATTTTTGATAGGATCGAAACACAACAGATCAGAGTTTAGAGGGGGTGAATAAACTCTTTTAAAAACTAGGTTTAAAAACAATTTTTAAAATTAGCTTTGTCAGTAGGGGTGTCAAATTCTGACCCGACCCGATAACCCGACCCGAGTCGACCCGAAAAAAATCGGGTTAGGGTTGGGACTTTTCGGGTTCGGGTCAGTTCGGGTTGAACCCGAAATCTGACCCGAAATTTTTTGGGTTCGGGTTGTTATCGGGTTGACCTGATTAAGTGGATCCAAATAATAAATTTTCGGGTTATCAGGTTATATTGGGTTGTATGGGTTCGGGTTATCGGGTTGACCTTTTTTTCTTGTTCATATTTGTATAAAAATATATTATTTATTTAAATGTTTTCGGGTTATCGGGTTATACATGTTGTACGGGTTCGGGTTCGGGTTGAGGCATTTCAGGTTGATTCGGGTTCGGGTTCGGGTCGGGTTCGGGTTAGAAATTTGTTTTTACTTTTTATCCCAACCCGACCCGAACCCACCCGAATTGACACCCCTAGGGAGAACCGACTTTGAGTAGATTTTAAAAAAGGTAAAATTTCAAAATTAAAAATACGTGTTTCGTCTTCTTCCTCTATGTGTGTCTGTTTCCCAGGGTACAACGACGGAATCGAGCAGGTAATCGAAAGCTCGAGGCTACGCTACACCGACGAACTGAATCTCACATGCACTGTATCAGCGTGGGAATGTGGAGAGAATGGAGAAAATGATTGTGTTTTGGAATGAGGAATGTTGGTTGTATATATAGGGAAACGTAGGACTCTTCAGGTGCCTAGGTACACCAAAAGACATATACTGGTTGTCTTTTGGGGTGCCTATATTGAATACACAATCAATACAATTGTGTCTCTTCGTGCATGGGAAGAGTCACAACCACATTTCATTCAATTCTAACAATGAAGAAAGAATTGGAGTAATTGAAAATGTAACAATAGATGAGAATCGATTTTGTTTTTGGAAGTTCAAATCAAGACTTCTATGTCTTTCTTCTTCCAAACTAGAAGGATATCCACTAGAAGATGAGTAAGATACATTGTATCCTAAACCACTCAGCAGTGTAACACCCGAACTGAATTCTTAGTATCTCTTCTGAACAACACACAAGCTGTCAATAAATAGTGAAAGCATTTTGGCTAATCTTATCAGTACAATACAAAGCCTATTTTATTCAGCACACAACTGAAATAATTACAGAAGATATGAAATATATACAATGAAAGAGATTCTCTAAAACAATGAGAATGAAGAGCTTGAACAATCGTTTGCAGCGTGTTGTATGTCGTCTCCTTTTCTATTGGTTATGTCTCCTCTATTATATCATTCAGATTCAGACGGTAATAAATATGTCCGCTATACTCTGCCGATGAATCCATTTTCATGCATTTAATGAGCATTAAAATATTGTACTTTGTTTCATACTGCTCAATAAAATGTTTCTCCATTTGTTCAAACAAAATCAATCCTCGTATATAGATAATATATGACACACTCTGATTCTTGAATTGTTGAACTACTACAAATATCCTGTCAAGTTGAAGTCTCGAAGTCTATTATGATATGATCTATACGAGCTTAAATTGTTCGGTTATGCTGAAAGTCCTAATCTGAACTGTTCTGCACTACAACCTTGATCTGATATGCTCTTCAAACATGATCTGATCTGTTCTGCCCTTCGAGCTTGATCTGATATGTTTCTGTACTTTGAGCTTGATCTGATCTGCTATTCTGAACTGTTTCCAAAACTGAGTTGTGACGCCCGAACCCAACGGGGCCACGAGAATTAGGTAAATAAAAATTTTCGAATAAAAGAAGGGCTAAAAGATAATTTGTTATAAGCTGCATTTCTTATAACTCAAAAGAAACAAAACACAAGACAAAATTCGAAGATCAGCAGGTACATAAGTTCGCGCGCTACTGCTAAAACATTTGCGGAAAACAGAGTATTTCATATAACTTTGCAATTGCGGTTTACAACAGCTGATATTCTATGTAAATATACAACCATTGCTACTGATTTAATACAGTACACTTAAACAAAACGATACAACTTAGACACGGAAAAACGTAGGCCTTGGATAAACACAACGCCACCCATCTGCTGATTTCAAGTTTCACCTGCTGTTCCTCCACCAGTTGTCGTACCTGCACCATTTTAAAAGCTAGTGAGCCTAAAGGCTCAGCAAGTAAAATCTGAGTAGTAACAATTTCATAAAACGCAGGCAGACATCTGTACAATGCATATGTTAAGGAACTTCAATATACAATATCATTTTCATAAACATATCAATGGCAGAAACAAGGGAACATAGCCCAGTTTCTCATTTCTTTCAATTTCATTTTCAGTTGATCATGGCATATAAGTTCTATTTGGTCCGTGTTGCACTTTGATCAAAATGACTCCCGATATCAGTGTTAGCATATAGCTCATATGAAAGGGCAATTGACATCTTGACAACTGCGCGCCCTTCTCCTTGGTGACCTTAACTATCTATGCCATAATCTAAAACATATTTTGTTCCTTAAGAAAAACTACGCAACTGCTGAATTCTAACAAAGGAAATACAGCTGCTGAATTCAAAATCACAATGCAGCTGCTGATTCCTAATCAAAGGAAAACAACTGCTGATATTAATAAGGAAAGACGCATCTGCTGATATTTACGAATACGCTTGTAATATCAAAACAATGATTTCGCTACCAGCCGTCGCCTATTAAACCAGACTTTATACTGATTCAACTAATAACTACTGATTACAAAACCATCCAATTTCGACATTACAACTACAGGAAGAACATTCGTAAACGCTATAACCATACAGCTGCTGAATCTTAACAGTAGATACAGCTGCTGGATGCATAACTCAACATTTGTAATATCAAAACAACAACGAATGTCATCAGCTGTTGCCTATCAAA
>KQ995591.1:20988-31255 GCA_001598015.1 Dorcoceras hygrometricum
GAAACAAAAGTGTTTGTTTCTAGGAATGCCACCTTTATGGAAAGGGAATTTCTACTTGATAGAAAGGGCAAGATAGTAGAGCTCGAAGAAGTTCGAGAACCAACTGAAGTACCAAGTGAGTCTCTCGCACCTCAAGAGCCAGTACCAGAAATGGTCGCACCTAGGAGATCCGAAAGGGTTCCTAGGGCTCCTGAAAGTTATGGTTTCCTTCTTGAAGATGATCAAAGTGATCAAGTTATTGGATGTGATCCAAGAACTTTCAAGGAGGCAATTTCCGATGTTGATTCTAATTTGTGGCTTGAAGGAATGCAGTCTGAGATTGACTCAATGCATGCGAACCAAGTTTGGACTCTTGTCAATCCTCCCGAAGGAATTGTTCCTATTGGGTGTAAATGGATATACAAGAGGAAACTTGGGCCTGATGGTAAGGTATTGACCTACAAGTCACGACTGGTCGCGAAAGGTTACACTCAAAGGCAAGGTGTTGACTATGATGAAACATTTTCACCAGTCGCAATGTTCAAGTCAATTAGAATCTTACTTGCCATAGCCGCATGGTACGACTATGAGATATGGCAAATGGATGTGAAAACTACGTTCCTTAATGGAAACATTAAGGAAGAGATCTATATGATGCAGCCTGAGGGTTTCACATCTGTAGGAAGTGAGCATAAGGTATAGGAAGTGAGCATAAGGTATGCAAACTTCAGAGATCGATCTACGGTCTCAAACAAGCATCGAGGAGTTGGAACCTGAGATTCGATGAAACAATTAAGGAATTTGGTTTCATCAAGAATCCCGAGGAGCCATGTGTGTATAAGAAGGTAGTTAAAAGCGCTGTGACATTCCTTGTACTTTATGTTGATGACATTCTACTCATTGGGAATGATGTAGGAATGTTGCAGTCAACTAAAGTCTGGTTGTTTAGTAGATTCTTGATGAAGGACATGGGTGAAGCATCCTATATTCTTGGAATACAGATCTATCGGGATAGATCGAAAAGAATGCTCGGACTCACCCAAGCTACCTACATCGATACCATACTTAAGAGGTTCTCTATGGAAGAGTCCAAGAGAGGACACCTACCTATGTGCCACGGGGTCACTCTATCTAAGTCTATGTGTCCGAAGAATGATGAGGAGATAGAGAGTATGACACGTGTGCCATATGCCTCGGCAATAGGTAGTATTATGTATGGCATGATCTCAACTAGATCGGATGTCGCATATGCTCTGAGTGTCACGAGCCGCTACCAGGCCAACCCCGGCCAAATGCATTGGAAGGCCTTGAAATATATTCTTAAGTACTTACGAAGGACTAAGAATATGTTCATGGTCTATGGGGGTGGTGAACTGAAATTGGAAGGCTACACTGATTCTAGCTTCCAATGTGACGTGGATGATTCGAAGTCAACCTCTGGATTTGTATTCATGCTCAATGGTGGTGCTGTCTCTTGGAAGAGTTCCAAGCAAGACACCATCGTGGATTCAACCACTGAGGCTGAGTACATCGCAGCATCAGATGCTGCTAAGGAGGCGGTTTGTATAAGGAATTTCGTCCAAGAGTTGGGCGTCATCCCTGATGGAGTTGGTCCAGTCCCGGTGTACTGCGACAACACGGGTTCCGTTGCGCAAGCAAAGGTGCCTAGGTCTCACCAAAGATCCAAACATATACTGAGGAAATACCACATAATCCGGGATATTGTGGCTAGAGATGACATAGCAGTTGAGAGAGTGGTGCCTAGGTCTCACCAAAGATCCAAACATATACTGAGGAAATACCACATAATCCGGGATATTGTGGCTAGAGATGACATAGCAGTTGAGAGAGTCGCCTCTGCAGACAACATTGTTGATCCACTTACGAAGCCTTTCCCAGGACCGTTGTTTGAAAAACATCGCGAAACAATGGGACTGCGTCTGATGAGTAGTTGGCTATAGGGCAAGAGGGAGATTTTTAGAGTAGATGCCCAACTAGCCAACCTGTGGTGTGTGGGTTTTATAGACTCTTGTGTATAACGATCTTTATTTATGAAATACGCATTTCTTTTATGGCATTCTTTATTTTCATTATGATTATGATGTTAACAATTGTGTTGGATAAAGACCTAGAATGCACCAAAGTGTATGTTAGATGTGATAGTGGATGTGATGGCTATCATGAAACACATCTAATAGTCACTGTGCATTCTGAACACGTTCCTAGTCGATTGGGCCGTCAAAATGAGGATAAGGCCGCCCGAACATGAGACTAGCATCTGCGATGTGAAGTACCATGTTTCATTGGTAGGGAACATTGTGATATTCTGAGCATGCAGATGGATAGTGACCTGGTGATCTATCGAACTACCCTCGTTCGGACTTTCCAAGTGGTTACCATTTGTCGAGTGGATAAGTCCGAGGTCTTGGTTGTACTGATTAGTCCTTACTACTCGAAACGTCATTGAGACTCTACATGATAGGTGCCTCACTTTGACCCGTTTACCGACTCACTTGGGGTCATTAGGTGGCGGGATTGGGTGAGGTCCCGATGCATGTAGGAGTCGATGCTTCGTTGTCGAGGATTCACCGCTCGCTTTCATGCGTGGATATCCTATGCTATCTAAGGGGATAATAGTGTATGAATCTCTGGCCAGAGTACTGGATTTATTTTAGGTAAATGGGTTTGCCTAGTAACACTTGTGATGTCACTATTTGATCTCCAAGATGTATGCATAGTTATCGGATCTCTAGCGACTCTCGATTTACCAATGGTCGTTGCTCTGATCGGGATATGTGTGTTGAAAGGACCGTACTGTACGCTAACCACGACCAACTGGTTCTTGCAGGCACTATCAGTGATACCTAGGGGATCATGGGGCGATGTTGCTAAGCGCTTTACCATGATCCGATGGGCAAGTCCGAAATTGTGATTTCGGAGTCACAACGGTTGTGGGCCCATGGCTAGCTGTATCCCTGAACCATTGAGGGTCACACAAGTACTGGATTCATTATTCCCGCACGGAAACTGAGCTCAATGTGTTGAGCATAGGGAGAGGATTTTAGGGAGTACGACTTCCTAAAAGTCAACAGGGGTCAAATTACGATTTTCCCAAAAGTTGAGGGGCTAAACTGTAATTTTGGACTAGGCGATCTAAAAAATTGTTTTTCGCATCATAATATTCAGTTTTGGAAACTGAGTCGATCAGTCCGATCTGATCGTCGATCGGAGTTATGATGAAATCACAGTGATTTAAATGAACCGAATGTTCATATGGACCTGGGCCAGACCCAAGTCCAATGGGCCGGTTCAAGCCCATCATGGGTCATATGTTGATATGACCTATGGTTACAATCACAACTAACTAACAACCTCATACCCTAGTCTCTATAGCCGCCGCCCCTCCTCTCCATAAGCCTCACCGCCGTCGGCCTCCCATGGTTGGAGCCAGGCGCCTGGACGCCAGCAAGATAGCGATTCAAACATCCTATGTATGTTTATCGTTGGTTTTATGATATGTATTGTACGTTTTCGGGGCAAAATTTTAACTTCCGCTGCGCCCCCGGGAAACAGGATCCGGATCCGTCACATTGTCGCCAACAGTATAGGCGAAAAACGGGTTCCCCTCCAAAATAATTGTAAAAATCCAAATTTTCAGAAATTGTTGCTTAAAATAAAATAAAATCATTCTTGATATCCCATAACTTAAAATCTCAAATTATTTTCTTTCTGATTCACCTAATCTCGTCCACGCGTCCGTAGCTCAAGCAGGCTGAAAAATAACACATGCATACCATGCACCATCAAATCATAAATAAGTCATATAATAAGGCATGTAACCTTCTAAAAATATTTTTTCCCTAGTCATGCGCTCATTTCTACGTAGTCAGGAAATTCTAGTCGTTACAACTCCCCCCCCCCTTATAGGAATTTCGTCCCCGAAATTGAGTACGTACCGAATAACTCCGGGTAGCACGTCCGCATATCAGCCTCGGTCTCCCAGGTAGCCTCATCCTCTGAGTGGTTCTGCCACCGGACCTTGACCATCGGAATACTCCGCGCTCTCAACCTACGCTCCTCCCTAGCTAGAATCTGAACAGGTCGCTCCTCAAAACATAAGTCTGGTGCCAACTGGAGTGGCTCGAAATCCAATACATGAGACGGGTTCGGAATGTACTTCCTCAGCATCGAGATATGGAAGACATTATGCCTCGCTGATATACTGGGTGGTAACGCTACCCGATAAGCCAGTGTACCCACCCTCTCCAAAATCTCAAATGGCCCAATAAACCTAGGGCTAAGCTTGCCCCTCCGACCAAAGCGCATCACGCCCTTCATGAGCGATATCCTCACAAACACATGGTCTCCCACAGCTAGCTCCAGATCTCGTCGTCTCTGATCAGCATAACTCTTCTGACGACTCTGGACTGTCCTCATCCTATCCCGAATCCTCATCACAATCTCTGCAGTCTGCTGCACTAACTCCGGCCCAGTAAGCACTCTCTCGCCAACCTCGTCCCAGTGTACGGGATATTTGCATCTCCTCCAATACAACGCCTCATATGGATCCATCCCAATCGATGCTTGAAAGAAGTTGTTGTACATGAACTCAACCAGCGGTAATCTTGAGTCCCACGTACCCTGAAAGTCAATGACGCAAGCTCTCAGCAAATCCTCCAAAATCTGAATGACCCTCTCTGACTGTCCATCGATCTGCGGATGAAACGCTGTACTGAATGACAATCTCATCCCCAAGGCAGCATGCAAAATCCTCCAGAAAGCAGACGTGAATCTGGTGTCTCTGCCCGACACTATCGAGACTGGTATGCCATGCAGTCTGACCACCTCTCGGATATAAATCTTGGCGTACTGCATCAGGGTGAAAGTAGTCTTCACCGGTAAGAACTGCGCTGACTTGGTGAGTCTGTCCACAATCACCCATATAGCCATGAACCCTCTGGGACTCCTGGGCAATCCAACCACAAAATCCATCGTGATATGTTCCCAGTTCCACTCAGGGATGGGAAGTGGCTGCAGCAACCCTGCCAGTCGCTGATGCTCCGCCTTGACCTGCTGGCAGGTCAAGCACTCAGACACGAATCTCCCCATGTACTGCATCAGGGTGAAAGTAGTCTTCACCGGTAAGAACTGCGCTGACTTGGTGAGTCTGTCCACAATCACCCATATAGCCATGAACCCTCTGGGACTCCTGGGCAATCCAACCACAAAATCCATCGTGATATGTTCCCAGTTCCACTCAGGGATGGGAAGTGGCTGCAGCAACCCTGCCAGTCGCTGATGCTCCGCCTTGACCTGCTGGCAGGTCAAGCACTCAGACACGAATCTCCCCATATCTTTCTTCATCTCTGGCCACCAATACAAAGTCTGTAAATCTCGGTACATCTTTGTGCTCCCTGGATGGATGGAGTACCTCGATGCATGAGCCTCAGATAAGATCTTGGCTCTCAACTGACCAGTGCTCGGAATCCACATCCGGCCTCTGAAACGGACTATCCCATCCTCAACAGTGTACAAACCTCGTCCTATGTCCTCATCACGCTGCCTCCATTGCTGTAACTGCTCATAGGAGGCCCGCCCCTCTCTGATCCTCTCACGAAAGGTCGGATGAATAGTGAGTGCTGCCAAACTCGGTGCACAGCCTCCTGAATAAAGATCTAGGCCAAACCTCTCTATCTCAGTCTGTAGTGGCCTCTCAACTGATGATAGCCAGATCTCAGATCAATCTTTGAGAACACTGAATGTCAGGCCCCGTGCTAATTACTAACAATTAACACATAATAAGCGCATAAACACGGAAGCTTAAAATCAGGGCTTAAAAATTTTTCGAAATACAATGGGCCTGAACTCAATTCATAAAGATCTAGGCCAAACCTCTCTATCTCAGTCTGTAGTGGCCTCTCAACTGATGATAGCCAGATCTCAGATCAATCTTTGAGAACACTGAATGTCAGGCCCCGTGCTAATTACTAACAATTAACACATAATAAGCGCATAAACACGGAAGCTTAAAATCAGGGCTTAAAAATTTTTCGAAATACAATGGGCCTGAACTTCAAATCATACATTCAAAATATTCAATGCTCAAATTATGAGTTAACGCAAACTCATACACCAAGTAACCAAATAATATCATCTCCAAAGGCAGATCCCCAAATACAAAATCAACCACTCCGAGCGTTGGACTTTTCGGGCACGACTCAACAGTCGGCCAGTCACAACGTGGCACCCAATCAGGTAATCAAATCAAATCAGAGGGTTGGAGAAGAAGAGATAAAATTTGGCTGGTTCAAAATATTCTAAGTGTCGAACGACACTTCTACTTATAATCTCTCCAATCCAACATCTGCTGATTATCTAAGCAGTCGACAAAACCAGCAGGAAACGATCAGCAGATGCCAACTCTAACTCTTCAACAAAATCAGCAGAAGCAAACAAAAACATTCGCGTGAAAGCACTACAAAACGACACCGTTCCAACTTATCTAAACGACGCCGTAGCACAATACCAGCAGACAACAGCTCTCGCACAAGCAAAACAACCATCTGCTGACCACAGCTCTATCTCCAAAACAATCCCAAACGACGACGCATCGACTAATCCAAACGACGACGCATCGACTAATCCAAACGACGTCACTTTAGTTACGCAAGCCTTGCTACCAGCAGCTGATCTCTTAAACGCAAAGCTCAAAACGCAGCGTTTTCACTTATCTAAACGACGCCGCTTCTCAACGCTCTTGCACAAGCGCGCTTGCTGATCAGCAGCAACCAACCTAACGCAACTTACTACCAGCAGCAAGGAATACGTCACGCCTACGTCATCATATCTGCTGATTCCAATAGCCATCTGCTGAATCAATAGTCAACACTCCAAAATGTTGACTAACACGCGTCACTTCCTCGTTCAACCTCACGCTACGCGCAATGTCTACCAGCAGCAACTACAATTCGCACCAAAACCAGCAGATCTTCACGCTTCACGCTGAAGTCACCATATCTGCTGATTCCAATTCCACCAGCAGGAGCTACAGTAACTTTGACCAGCGTTGACTTCACCAAAAATCGATATTTATCATTCTTAAACTAACGATACAGCTTTCGAATTCAGCAGAAACTTCAATCCTTTCGCAAATACCTCAAAACACACGTGATTAATCCCAAATCCCATCAATTAATCACAAATCTAACTTCTCAATCCTCACATTCTCCCCAACTTAAGAGATTTCGTCCTCGAAATCAAAGGCAGACACAGGTAAGAACACATCAACATGCAATTCAGCACCAAAATTCGAAGCAAAATCGAGGATTTACCTGGAAATTATGCAAGCTCAGTGCTCAAACAGGTGAGGCCATTCCTGCCTCATCCTTTCTTCGACTTCCCAGGTTGCTTCTTCTCGGCCATGTTTGCTCCATTGGACCATCACCAATGGAATAATATTGTTTCTCAGCTGTTTCTCCTTCCTATCCAAAATCTGCACCGGATATTCAACATAATTCAAGGCAGAATCCAGCTCAACTTCGTCAGTTCTCAAAACGTGGGACGGATCCGGCTCATATTTTCTCAACATTGACACATGAAACACGTCATGCATCGCGGCTAACTCCTCGGGCAGCCTCAATCTATAAGCCAACAGTCCAATCCGCTCGATAATCTCAAAGGGACCAACGAATCTGGGAGCCAATTTGCCTTTAAATCGAAATCTCATCACGCTCTTGAAGGGAGAAATCTTGAGAAACACACGATCGCCTACCTCAAACTCTAACGGTCGACGTCTACGGTTCGCATAACTCGAGAAACGGTCTTGGGCAGCCTTCATTCTACTCCGGATCAAATCGATTTGATCTTTCATATGCTGAACAAACTCCGGTGTAGAAAGCTGTCTCTCACCAACTTCTTCCCAACAAATCGGGGATCTGCACTTTCGACCATACAATGCCTCAAACGGAGCCATTCCAATAGTGACTTGATAGTTGTTGTTATACGAAAACTCCACCAAGGAAAGCGAATCCTGCCAGCCCCCGCTGAAATCCATCACTACCGCTCGCAACATATCCTCTAAAGTCTGGATAGTCCGCTCAGACTGTCCGTCTGTCTGTGGGTGATAGGCTGTGCTCATCGCCAATCTCGAACCCATTGCTGCTTGCAGACTCTTCCAAAAGCGGGAAGTGAACCTCGGATCTCAGTCAGACACTATCGAAACAGGAACTCCATGCAATCTAACCACATGGTCGATGTACAACTTCGCCATCTTTTTCATCGAGCACCTCACATCATAGGGAATGAAATGGGCTGACTTCGAAAGTCTATCAATCACAACCCAAATCGCATCGCATCCCCTACTCGATCGAGATAGATGAGTCACGCAATCCATGGCGATGTGCTCCCAATTCCATTGGGGCACCTCCAAACTCTGCAACAAACCACCAGGTCTCATCCTCTCAGCCTTGACCTGCTGGCAATTCAGACATCTAGAGACAAAAGCAGAAATGTCGCTCTTCATACCTGTCCACCAGTAGTGAGACTTCAAGGCATGGTACATCTTTCGCTCGCCTGGATGCACACTGTACCGGCTACAATGTGCTTCGTTCATGAGGGTCTCCTTCAGATCAATCAGGTTCGGAACTACTAATCTCCCTCTAAATCTCAAACATCCATCCGAAGCAACAGAGAAATCATCAGACTGACCTGACTGCGCCTTAATCCTCAGCTCATGGATATAGGGGTCGGTCCTCTGCGCCTCCCTGATGTTCATCACAATCTGCGGTTCCACCTGAAGAGACGAAATGAAGAAATACTGATCACCCGGCTGGAATCACCAACCAGAAGTACTCAACTCCTCATGAACTTTAGAAATACTCAAGGATGCTAACATATCAGGCTGGGTCTTTCTGCTCAAAGCGTCGGCTACTAAGTTCACACGCCCAGGCTGATACTGAATCTCACAATCGAAATCCTTAAGCAATTCCATCCAGCGTCGCTGCCTCATATTCAAATCCGACTGCGTGAAGATATATTTCAGGCTCTTGTGGTCGGTGTACACCACGAATTCTTCACCATAGAGATAATGCCGCCAAATCTTCAAGGCAAACACTATCGCAGCCAACTCCAAATCATGAACCGGGTACCTCGTCTCGTGAGGCTTCAGCTGCCGAGACGCATACGCAATCACGTACCCGTTCTGCATCAAAACACACCCTAATCCACCCAGAGAAGCATCGGAGCACACAACAAATCCACCGGAGCCAGTCGGTAGGGCCAACACAGGAGCAGTAGTCAACTTCTCCTTCAACGTCTGAAAACTGAACTCGCACTCATCAGTCCATACAAATCTCTTATCTTTCTGAGTCAACTGCGTCATAGGTCTGGCTATCGAAGAAAACTTCTCAATGAAACGCCTATAATAGCCGGCCAATCCCAAGAAACTGCGGATCTCTGAAACATTTCGAGGTCTCTCCCAGTTAAGCACTGCTTCGACCTTGCTCGGATCTACAGAAATCCCTTGTGCTGAAATCACGTGACCCAAAAAGATGATCCTGTCGAGCCAAAACTCGCACTTGCTGAATTTGGCATAGAGCTGCGAGTCTCTCAATCTCTGCAATACTAGCCTCAAGTGCTCCTTGTGCTCTCTCTTGCTCCTCGAGTACACCAAGATGTCATCTATGAAGACGATAACAAACCGATCGATATACTCGCTGAAGACGCGATTCATCAAATCCATAAAGACAGCAGGGGCATTCGTCAATCCAAAAGGCATGACAAGAAACTCAAAATGCCCATATCTCGTCCGGAAGGCTGTCTTTGCCACATCAGCGTCTCTAATTCGCAACTGGTGATAACCAGAGCGCAAATCAATCTTTGAGTACACAACCGATCCCTGCAGCTGATCGAACAAGTCATCAATCCTCGGCAAAGGATACTTGTTCTTCACCGTGGCCTTATTCAACTGTCTAAAGTCCACGCACATCCTCATAGAGCCATCTTTCTTTTTCACAAACAAAATCGGAGCTCCCCAAGGCGACATGCTCGGTCTGATGAAGCCTTTCTCTAAGAGATCGCTCAACTGTTCCTTCAGCTCTTTCAACTCTGCGGGCGCCAACCGGTAAGGAGCTCTAGAAATCGGGGCAGTACCGGGCGCCAACTCGATGCTGAAATCAATCTCACGTCGAGGAGGGAATCCAGGAATCTCATCTGGAAACACGTCGGGAAACTCTCGAACAACGGGGATGTCGCGCAACTCTAAACGCTGCTCCTGGGAACTATCAAGTGC